>JACTOM010000904.1:508967-580958 GCA_015832385.1 Elymnias hypermnestra | reverse complement strand
GGTATGGTGCGCCGTATCTACAGGAGCACCACACTCATGACAGGCGGGCGTTTCCTCACAGCCAACGACCTGGTGCAAGTACTTGCCGAAGCAACCATGACCGGCAAGCACCTGCACCAGACGGTATGAAAGAGATCCGTGCCTCCTGGTGAGCCAATTGTCCAGGTGAGGTCGGATCGCCTCCACCGTGGCTATACCCGCAGTTGGAGACCCAAGATATTCCCTCCATTTTTCGATCAGAGCTCTGTCGGCGAGAGCCCTGATCCTCCGTATCTGGTCATCGTAGGAGTCAGCACCTCTGGGAGCCCTTGTAGCTACCCTGCACTGATAGGCGACTGCAAGGACTTCCGCCCGCAGCTCCCAAGGGGGGTCGCCCGCCAAGAGAGTCGCCGCCGTCCAAGAAATCGTACGGTATCCCCGTATTACTCTAACTGCTATTACCCTCTGCGCTCTACGCAGGAGAGCTTTGTTCGAAGCAGTTAGAGCATTGGCCCACACGGGTGCACCGTACAAGGCCATACTAGACAATATACCGGCATAAAGTCGACGGCAGAGCGATCCTGGACCCCTCACATTAGGCATACCGTCTGGTGCGGGGTCGCCACTCCAGCACCTTCGGGCCCCAACGGCCATCGGTAAGTCGAACTATGTGCCTCGCCATTGCCACTTCAGGTTCGCGATTCGTAGAGCTATATTGGTGACTTTGGTTCTGCTACGGATCCTCTCATTTCTGATTTGATCATGTAGAGAAACATAGCTCTCTCCATCGCACGCTCTGAGCTTTCGTATGAGGCCCATAGCTGTGTTCTTACAAGACCCCAAAACAACCTCAGTCTTATAACATTTTTTATCATCATATTATAATTAAGAGCAATAATTCTTTAACCTGACTATCACAATTTAGTCGCTGTTTACAGTTTGGCGATTCAAATATCTATGGTAGTTTCCCACTCCCAGCCCCACCCCCACTCTCGTCCAATGAGTTAGACAATTTCCACGTTGTCAGACATAATTGAGGCGCGTGACTTGCGCTACCATTGTGTCCAAAGCTACCGCTATCGCTACCAAATTACAAGGGGCTCCCATCACACTATGTACCGGCTTTGACACGAATATTAATATAATTTGATTCAATGGATGAATACCCTCCATTTTTACAAAAAGGACTATCATATTTTATTGTTTAAACACGTATCTTTCCTTTTGATAGTATGGCTTGACTGCAATCTGTTAATCGCTGCTGCAAACTGGAGAGTTACTGTCATTTTCCTTCTTACATAGCATTTTCTACACGAGACACTTCGCTAGTCATGACCGAAGCCTTCTGCTATTCCAGTCTCACACGAATTTGTCCTGTCGGAAATCTAATCCAAGATCTCTGATAGCAAAGCGAGAACTCGCATATATATATCTATAGTAATAATAATCGACTATTTATTAGGAACATCTGATTATGTTGCCTTATATAAAATGAAAAGTGTGTTTTTACAAAGTAAAACTAACGTCCCACTGCTGGGCACAGGCCTCCTCACTCCGAGAAGCGAGGGTTTTTAGAGCATATTGGCAGGCATAGTACACAATTGCACTCTCTATTCCTTCACTCACATAGTCCGATGTGATAGGATTCCGACACTCGCGGAGAGAGATCAGGCGTAGGACTGACGGCTTAACGTGCTCTCCGAGGCACGGGGGTGGACCACACCGCCAATTTCCCAACTCAATATGGATTTCTGGATTGGCCCGACCCAGGACTTCATGTCTGTAGTCTAACATGCTAACCATTAGACCAATGAGGCAGTTTGATCATGAATTTTTACAAAGTAAATACAACTTTCGTATATCTCCTGAAAGAACACAAACTATACCAATTGTAATGTAAAACTACAATATTATAAAGCTGTAGAGTTTGTTTGTTTGAACGTACTAATCTCAGAAACTACGGGTCCCAAAAATTATTTCAATGTTATATGGCCCAGTTATTGAGGAAGCCTATAAGATATTCAACATCACGCTAAGACCAATAGGAGCGGTGCACCAATTTTGAATCTTTCACAATCGGGAAGTTTTCCTTTAGAGAGATTCCGCTACGTGCACTGCATAAATAGTTAAAGTTTCGCAATAATCATGCATAACAGAATTGGTCCCTTTTAAAAGTTCTAAAAAAAAGTCCTTGACAGCATCAATCTATCTTTTAAGCTAGGCTAACTATGAGTTTTCTTATGAGTTGCAGTTGGAGTTGCGTGGAGCAGCTAGTTGAAGTTATTCTACATTCGTTTCACCGCTTAGTCAGTCATTTATTTCTAATTGAGTCAAAAGTACCGCCATAGATATTATAACAGAAGCATATTACTAAACAAATGTAATTAAAGTATAATGTAGTACCTGTTGTTTGTTATACATACAATACAAAGGATTTACATAGTCATGCACTCGCACCCTAAACGCACTGCGCACACATAAGACAAACTACCCAAGAAAATAAATACAGAAATATATATGTCGGAGAATAAGAGAGAAGGAGAGCATAAAGCATAGGTTCTCCGCCGATATCGTCATTAATGTTGGTGCAATCAAACACTTTATTAATTAACTCGGATTATAATGTTCAATCACTTAATGTTCCCGATATCAATTTACACAAACTTATTAACAATAATAGCCAGGAACGCGACAGTTCCAATCGTCGACTGCTCTGGCGGACCGTTACCTGAGAACTAGCGAGTCCGCCGCCAGCTGACGATACATGACTCTGTCCCTCCCTCGTTCCACAGATTACTGCATTCCGACATATAACTAATAAATCCATATATGGTTGATACATACATGCATACATACATAGCATCACGCCTCATTCCCATAGGGGTAGGCAGAGACAACATCCTTCCACTTGCCACGAACCTTGCATATCTCCTTTGGTTCCTATCATTCTCATTAAACCTTTCATACAAGTTCGTCGGTTTAGAGTACTCTTGACCTGGCCGTTATTTAAAATGTCCTGGATTTGGTCCAGGAACGTTCGCCTCGGTCTTCCCCTTCCAACTTTCGCATTCACTCTTGACTCATAAATCCTTTTTGTCAGTCTCCTTTCATTCATTCTCTCTACATGCCCAAACCATCTAAGCATACCTTTCTCAATTTTAGTCACTACGTCTTCTTTTATACCACAACGTTCTCTTATCACACTATTTCTTACTCTGTCACTCAGTTTTAATCCACTCATGCTTCTCAACGCTCTCATCTCTACCGCATTTATTTTACTTTTGTGATTCTTCTGCCATACCCAACTTTCACTACCATACATAAGTGTTGGCACCAACACTCCAGCATGCACTGCCAGTCTAGCCCTTTGAGACACCATCTGGCTATTCAAAAAAGCATGCAGAGCACCATTTACCATATTCCCTACATTCACTCGCCTTTCGATATCACTTTCACATGTTCCATCATCATATGGTTGATAGTTTTGCAAATTAATATAAGCATACTTTATAGAAAGATCCTCCTTAATATTTAACCCAACCGGGTTTTCTAACCCTGAATGTGGAATAAAAAATAGCGAGTCGGGTTTAAAAGTTAGGAAAGTGGCTTTTCTCATTTGTGTAGATTTAACACACGCTTCGCAAGCACTTACCTCCAGAGAGATTCCCGGAGGAAATTTAGGAAATAGTATTTTTATTTATATGTACGTTTGCACTTATGATATATACAACAAATATTTTGCATTCAGATAAGTTGCTGTGTATATTAAGAAAACATCAACTCTATTATTAATAATTAATTCACTATTTGAATTTATATAGTTTCGCATTACTTCTCCTAAAACAACTACCTCACGAAACACAGCTCGAAAGACTATACTCATACAATTGTTCCGTTTGTTAAAATTACCTCGTATTACTTAACATTTCGTAATTGTGCAGCACGATGTTTTGGCATTTTTAAGTGTTATTATATTACTCAGTAAATTCCAACATTTAAGAGCTATCAGTGTTTTCACCCAAATATCTATAGTCTAACATGTAGAAACCATAAGAAAGAAACAAAAGATCTTCTGCATTGTACAGAAATAAGAAATAATAGTAAAACAGTAACAATAAATATAAAAAGAAAGCAATAAGATGTATATTACCTATTACCGTGTGACCGCACTTCCACCATAAATAAAAAATAAAAAAAGTTTTATTGGGATAAATAATGCAGTACAATAATGTTGCAAGGGCCCCTGTACTAGGTGGAAACCCGTGGTACTGGGTGCCCCGCTCATCCACCCAGTCGACAATCTCTAGTCAAACGAGACAACATAAAGAAAAGAAAAAATTTTTTTAATGAGAAATGTTATACATAAGGATGCGTGCGTGCGTGTGTGTGTGTGTGTGTGCGTGTTTGTGTGTGTAGGTGTACGTGAGGGGTGTCAGTGATTGTAGTGTGTCTGTGAGTGTGGTTTGTGCCAGTGATGGTGAGTGTTACAATTGATAATTTTCCAATAGATACTCTGTTTCATCGTAGTTTTTAGTAAGTAAGAATTCAGATAATACCCGTTTTAATTTCGATCTTATTAAGGGGTATATATTTAATATGTTATTAAGTTTATTATATTTGATATACCCTAGATTGTATCATCAACTCAGATGGTAAATGATAATGCCATGGTTTTACTAGATGACTTGGAATCAGCTGGCCTACTTTTGATATCCATTACTTAATACCTTTCATGCGACAAAGTCTTTGAAAATCATTTCATCGAAAACATGTTAAGGGTTTTGTTATTTTTAAAATGTACTTTAATTTATTACTCATAAGATACGTTTTAAAAAGAATTTCTATCCACTTATTAACCTTATCATTAGTTGTTTACAAACGAAAATTTAAGTAGAATCGCTCACTTTACGAAATTTTACCCAATACCTTTTAGTAAGTAGCAGCCCATTAACGTCCCACTGCTGGGCACAGGACTCCTCCCTCATATGAGAGAGGGTTTTTAGAGCATAGACCCACCACGCTGCTCCACTGCGGATTGGCAGGCATAGTACGCAAGTGCACTCTCTATTCCTTCACTCTCATAGTCTGGTGTGACGGAAATCCGACACGACCGGAGAGAGATCAGGCGCAGGACCGACGGCTTAACGTGCTCTCCGAGGCACGGGGGTGGATCACACCGCCAACTTCCCAACTTCGGGCAAATATTGAGAAAATCTTAATAGAAAACTCAATATTGGTTTTGGAATTGGCCCGACCCGGGACTCGAACCCAGGACCTCATGTCTGTAGTCGAACATGCTAACCACTAGACCAATGAGGCAGTCCAATACCTTTTAGAAGTAGAGCCAAAGGGTCTTTATTGAATTCTAGTTAAAAAGACGTTTCGTAGCGCAGTGTGCGCACATCTCGGGGTAGCGCTGAATAAACACAATTATAATAATTACAGCGGCGAACACAAAGGCCCGGGAAAGGCGAAACCGCGTTACATGATTGCTTACAACACAATGGCATTAGCATAGCATCCGACGCCCGTTACATGCCCGCTCTCCTAATCAAACAAATTATTTACGACGCCTTTTCCACTAATATATTAACGCACAGTATGCGATAACGCTTTTGTAACACTGTAAAATGTCCAAAAATAACATATGATCGTCAATTCTTTTTAGTTCACTGTAAACATGAAGCGCCTGATCTTTCTCTGGTCGTGTCGGATTCCCCTCACATCGGACTATGAGCGTGAAGGAATGGAGTGTACTATGCCTGCAAATCCGCAGTAGAGCAGCGTGGTGGATCTCGCTCCTCGGAGTGAGGAGGCCTGTGTCCAGCAGCGAGACGTTAATGGGCTGCTACTCACTTTTTATGAAGCACCTGATGACTTACTGCCGATTTTATCCACTAAAAAAATATTAAAATGTGAATTCTCAAAGTACCGTCGCAATATATATTGAATAACATACTATATTTATACAGCAAAAGGAGCGAATCACACAATTTTAATACAAGAAGTAACAACAAACTTGCAATGCCATATTTTAGAGAGAAGAAGGTTCAGAAATCATTTGTCAGGTTAGGCATAGGCGTTATTAATAAGATGCCCGATCCAGTTCTGAGTTTGCCTCCACATAGTTTTAAGAAATATGTTAAAAACGTCCCATTACAAAAGGCATTTTATAATGTTGAAGATTATTTAAGCGACAAAGATGTTTGGACTTGATTCCAGTTGCACATAAAAGGTAAACATAATATATAAGTCTGCTTCTTTACATAATAAGGTTGTCTGGAAGAGATTGCTTGTAGCAATAAGACCGCCTTTGCACGCTATATTATAGTAATAATGTATTTTTATATTTATCTTGAGTGCAATAAAGAATTTTCTCTATCTCTAAACACGTTGTAACCTTTAAAAACTACATTTAAAGGAGTAACCGTTGCGTTTCTTGCCAGTTTCTTTTCAGCGGAATCAACTTTCCGAGCCGGATGTAGATTTGTTACCAACGGACAGACTACTGATGTTTCAAGAGCTTTTTGAGCCTTGAATAAAGAATATTTGATTTGATTTCATTATACATCAATATTTCACTAAATAAAAGAATCGTAGGAGAAGTAGAAGTTCTCATTAAGAACATAGAGACACGTAGTGGTACTTGTTGCATGAATATATACAATCATTAAGACAATGGTTTCAAACTAATAATTTGTTACTCAATGGAAAAAAATTAAATGGATTATGTTTACTTTGTCTAATGTTAAACATATGAAAACCATTGTTATACATAATAATGAGGAACTAGATCTTGTAGAGAGTATCATTTTCTTAGGTATTACGTTAGATAATACACCACATTGGGGGCCCCATATAAGTGGTCTTTGACGATTCAAAAGTGCTGTAATAGGCCTACTTGAACAAAGATATTTTGATTTGATATAACTTGTTTCATTTTGTTTTTTTTTATCGCAAGAGACGTGTCACATTACCTGGTTTTACTCAGGTGAACTAGGAATGAATAGCACGTAATACAGAATGGAGACAATATGCAAATTCCAGTGAATGTGCAACTACCCACTGTCTTTTACTAGTCACAAATTATCGTTGATGTTTTTAAGTGCTCTAAAATCGAGTTAAAAAATACCGCAAATAAACATGTGATTATGTACATAAGCGAAGCCAAAAATGGATGAAAAACTTCTGATAGATTTAATTGCTATAGCTGTTCCTCATCATATCATCCACTTCAATTTGGAGATTTGTTACCGTAGCCGAAATTGCTTTAGGAAGAAAATTAAGAATACCTATGTAAACTATGTAAAGAGTTAGCAAGATTATACGTGAAACCCCTTGTAACCTATGTAAGGATTTTCCCATCTCACTTTATAACGATATATATCGAAAGCTTACGTCGAATCTACTTCCGGGTAGCAAGTTTTGTAAATGTTGCGTAATTTTAGCAATATTTATATCAATCATAATCTCTGTAATATCTTTGTGAAGAGCTCGTGATAGACTGATATGAAAAACTCAATTTTCCAGACGAAAATATCATCAGCGGCTCAATTCTATCAAGTTTGTTTTGTCTCCTGTCACCGCGGCTTAAGATTATGTCTACGGTTAGTGTATTCATCGTTTTTTAACCACTTCATTGATATTACTGACACGCTTTTGTTTTAAAGCAGGTGGATAATGGAAAATTTTATAACAAGATCCAACCCTTATCTAGTTTCTAGCTGATTCCTTAGATTTTATTTTCGTAGAATTACTTTCAATAAAAATAATGTAGTAGTCTGAAAATTCCTAAAACATTTGCTGTTAATACCTTGACCATTTCAAATTCCAAATCATTTTTAATTGTTTACTCAAAACTATAACACCTCAAGATATTACTAACAATCCTATGTACTTTGTGTTAGATATCATTATTTGTGGATTGCTATTAAATTGCTATATTTGTTTATTATGCTGAGGTCTTTGTAATTACATCAGTGAAACATATACGCACTACATCCAGTTTAACGCTGTTCTGGAAACTCTCAAAATTATTAAACTCTGTTTAGTCGTCGTTTTCACGACGACTGTGATTGGTGGACTTATTATTTTTGAGGCGTTTTGTATAAGAGCGGTAGCACAGGGGAATGAAGCAATATTCGCCTAGTGACAGTTCTTAGTTTGTATCAACGATCAGTATTGTGTTAAAGTTATTTAAAGTATGTAATATAATAATGAAGAATATGAGAATAGTATTACTTAACCTGCAAATTAGTGAGCGACTCTAAAATTTGAAAGCCAAATTTTAGTTTTTTTTTTCAATTGAAATAAATTAATATATATACCCTTTTTAACTCTGTTCAAGTTATATCACTGTGTCTATTCTAATCAACTTCTTTTAACTAAAGTTCACTAATTTTGTATTATATAGTTGTCGTAAAGCAGAAATAGGTCAAATTAGAAAAATCAATTAAGTTTACGCTTTTTGATAAAATGTTTTGATGAATTCTTATTATTTTGTTTAGACATAGATTTTGTTAACGAAGGGGTTCCATAGAAACGTAACCTTAACATATGTTTGAAGATTTATTATTGGGTGAGACATGACGGTGCAACATGAGAGTAACATGTATTAGATTAACTCAATAAACCTTCAATCACACTCTAAACACGAGTGAATACACTGACTGAGCAACACATATCTATCAAGATTAGGTTTATCGGAATACAAGACTGCACGTCTCTTATTTTAAAATAGATTTATATCCATTCGCGTAATATTGCTATTGTTAACTAGTTAATAGTTCCCCAAAAAAGTCTAGCCATCACAATGAACATATTGTTAGCTAAGAACAAAGAGTCTAATTGCATTTTAGATATTTTTTTTGTAATTGTAATGATTAATCACCCCCGTACATTAAACCTAGATTATCTGCTACTCCCTCTCGCCTTTTACCGTTATACAGGGTTAGTTTTACTTATAATGACTTTCTAAACATAATAGTTTTTAAAGCGTAATAATCCTGCTGGAGGACTTGAGTGTCACCGTCACCCCTGATATAGTTCTTCCGCCATCAACTCTGAAGCAAGCACCCATCGAAGTGCAGAACCTCTACTCTAGATATGCCGAGCAGCTTCTGCATTCGGAGTTTTCTCTCCAGCCTTATGGTCCGCGGAAGTTTTCTCCTCTCCCCTTCGATGGATTTCGATGGCCATCGACTGACTTTCCCACATTAAATCAAAATCAACACCAAAATAAATTATCTTTATAACACTGTCTAACAAAATTAGGATTTTATACGGTTGGACGTCGCCCTCATCTGGAGCAATGGTTTTTCAGAGGAATACGGAAGGCTTTCCTACAATCTGGTGCAGGTACTGACCGGGTTTCTCTTGCCTCCATGGATTCATTGTCTGGCTCATTTGGGGCATCAGGAAAGAATGCGTAAGCTGAACTTCTGGTGTTTCTCTTTCCGCTGGGATTTACTAGGTATTGCGAGGCCTCCTCCCTCGCCGAGTCCCACACTCCTGACCCATTCAGGTATCGGGGTAATTGCGTAAAAGCATTTCTCAGCGCAAAGAAATGATTGTTCTCTACGGTATTTTGTTTAAAGTAGCCAATAGATATAACATTTTCCCGAAGACTACTAAACTATAGGTAAATGTAATATTTGTGACATTAATTTAAGACAAACTTGTTTGGCTTATATTGCAATAAATTCTGTAATATAATTTTATTTTTAATTCATCTGATATTCAAGTATTTTGTTGTAATTTGAATCAACAGACTCTGTAACATACTTACACAAAAATCACTGTAAATTCGACGTTTTGCAACTTTATTTCAAGTCGTGTCGCATGTGGACACAATGTCAAATGATTACAGAACCCGCCCCAGCCAGTGTTTAGTGGTTTCGATGTAATATTTATGTGTAAAATTGACCAACACGCCACAGGGCGGGCGGCTCAACGCACGTTAAATATTCATTCCTAAGTATTGTATGGAAATGTTCGATTTATTGTAATTGTTACTGTCATATCATGCTCTATACTGGTGTGTTCTGTTTCAGTACAGAGATATAAAGACAAGCAATTTAATACATAGGCCTATTAGGGTTTTCAATTTTATCGTGATAAAAATCTTACATAATATAGAACNTCTTATGGGATTAGGCTAAACATCCCGCCTAGGAAGAGGCGGCCCAAACACGTCCTTGACGACCCAGACGACCAGATTACTATTGACAACGCCCCGTACACTAACAAACACACAGCGTCTTCGCCGGCAAAGACGAGGTCCCCGCTATCTGACGCTGGGCGTCAAGATTAAGCAAGCACCTGTCCGATTGTCCTTTTCAGCAGCAGCAAAAGTTGCTCTAAGCCTAGATCCGAGCCTAGCAGGAGGCGCCCTTAGAGCAACGTTTTACCCCGACGCAGCAGGGCCCTTCTACGGGCCCACCCCTCGGCAGAGCTTCTGCGCTCGCCATCCCTCTCGGTTACGCTGTAAAAGCCAGTAGGGCTAACAGCAACTACACACTTCGAAAAAAAAATACACACACATTCTATATCCAACACTGTTTCTCATTACTCTATTTCTTTCAAATCGTAGTTAAGTTATTGTTTAGTTTTACTTTGAATTATAAATTGATAAAGTGAATAAATAGTTTTTAACGAAAAGGACAAATTTGTTTAACTGCCACATAACAAGTTTCCTTTCATTCATTATCTATGTGCCCAAACCATCTAAGCATACCTTTCTCAATTTTAGTCCCTACATCTTCTTTTATACCACAACGTTCTCTTATCACACTATTTCTTACTCTGTCACTCAGATTTCATCCACTCATGCTTCTCAACGCTCTCATCTCTACCGCAGTTATTTTACTTCTGCCATACCCTACATGTAATCTATATATATAAAAGAGATATCCAGGTATCTATTGACTCATCAAGATATCTCTAGAACCATAAGGTGTAGAGACTTGAAATTTGGTAGGAATATTCCTTTTATCGAGTAGAGGTCTAAGAATTTTACGAAATTGATTGACATTTGGTACAGCGATAGCCTAGACCCTGATAAAGGACTATAAGCTCTTTGTAGTAATACACAACAGATAACATAGTGATGTAATTATACGTATGTTTTTTATTTGTAAGGCAATTTGCCTAAATTAATGAAAATGGGTAGCATTCAATCATCTAATTTTAACTGTTTATAATTTTTTTTAAATTATAAATATAATAGATCAGAAAAAGGATCCATCGACTCACAATAAGTATAGATTCTTCCTTATTTTCAATGAGCCTTTTTCACTTATAAAGCCGAAGTTAAAAGCGTTAATCTCACTAAGTTTGAAGTGAAAAAATATGATATCTGTATCTAAAGTTAGTACTTTCGGCGCTATTTTGAGTGACGAAAGTGCCACATTGCTTTCCGTTGAAATAAATGTCATAATATTTTGGAGTTTCTTTCGCTGTATTATGAAATTTGTAATTTACTTCTTCTTATTACAAGACAATTATTATGCGGGCGGCAATGTCATACTTTCAGCCCTAGATGCGTAATATACTGCATGTTTAGATAGCCCGTTTATTGAGGAATTCTACAACTAACATAACATCACGTTACGACTTATAGAAGCGGGGTTTTTAGGACTTCAATATGAGTAATGTGTAAACGATTAAAGATGGACAATTATCATGTATAACGAAATCCTTACTTTTATAAAATTCTACAAAAAAGTCTAAGATAGGACATGTCCATCTTTTGAGATTGACTCACTATAACCCTTTTTATGGTTATCATCTTTATTCCCTTTGTAGCAATACGGTATATATAAATACTGCATTGCTAACCCTGTGAGAAAGTGGAAAGTTTGAAAAATATTATGGTACTCTTTGTAATATGGATATTTATTACGAAAGCGATCGACCAGCCGTTTAAATATTTAACCAATAATGACATACGGAACCCGCCGTTCTGCGATACACGCTGAGACATGTCATTTGTGAACACATCAATATATAATTGGAGACATGTGTAATTCTGAGAGACGAGGGACTGATACGAAACACTTATTGGTTATAGGTAACTTAGTATGTACTTAGAGACTATAAAGGCCTCGCTGGCGCAGTGGTGCATGTACTAGCTTGCTAGCAGAAGTCCCGTGTTGAATTGTCCCATTTGTCTGAGTCTGGCTTATTTATAAACTTTATTGCACAGAGTGCAACCGGCGGGCTTAAAGCTACAAAGTTTTATCTATCAGGCAGCCTTTTTGGTTTTAGAAAAGTCGTAGGTAGATGTGCATTACAGTGTTAAAGAAAAATACAGAGATAGACAGAAACAATAAAGTGATAATAGTTATAGTTATAGTTGAGGTCATTCAAGCTGTGATGTACTTCTTGAGAAAATGAAAGAAAGAAGAAAGAAAGAAAAAATCTTTATTGGCTTTTTAGTTGGGCTTTGAATGAATATATTGAGGTGGTTTTTCTTATCTCTTGCGGCAGCTTATTCCACAGATGAACTGCACTGACTGTAAACGAGTCATGGTTAGTTGAGTCCGTAGCAGATCGCAGCTCTCTTTCATGCACATTTGAGCAAAAGCTGAACTTTGCTTGAAGGTATTCGGAGGCAGCTGGATTGTTGAGAGTGGAGAAAAGCAGACAGAGAATTCTTAGACATCTCGTTACGCGGATTGGAAGCCATCCCAGCGTCGAACGGTAGGAAAAATGTGGGTAAATTTGCGAAGGCCAAAAACGAAGCGTTTGCAGGTGTTAAGTAGACGATCAAGTTTATTGAGGTATGCTTCATTTAGCAGGAGGCTAGCTACCAGCACACATGTGCCGCTAAGCAAGTTATTTGTGTCCCGATACGATGCTGTGTAGACACCATTAGAGCAAATGGCCTCTTAACATATTAGTGCGTTTCCATCTTAGACTGTATCATCACTTACGTGGTGGTACTTACAGGTGTGTTCACAGTCAAGTCCTAATAACATACTTGGCATAGGCAAAAAGTTCGATATATGGTTTTATTTCATTGTACTAGCAGAAATCCTGGGTTCGATTTTCAGTTCAGCAAATTTTGACTACCTTTTTTTCTAAGTCTGGATCGAATGGCGTCGGTCGTGTCTAGTTGCCAGAGAAAACGTGCCACCAAGCAAAAAAATTTGCGTTTCGTTACGACGAAGAAACTATAAGAGGTAAGTTACCTTTCATATTTTCAAGGGTCAAGTTAGGGCTTCCATCTTAGACTGTATTAAGAATTATTAAGCTAGGGGTTAAGTATTTAACGAGTATTGAATGAGATTGAGCAGTCACGCTTGGTTTTGTACGCTCGTTGGAATAAAGTTGATTCTCGTTAACTAATTATTCAATTCAATTATTAAACATAACATTACTGAAAGTAATCTCTACACAATTACAATTATAGACTTTGTTAGTGTTACTTACTTTATGAATATAAAATAGTCGTATTTCGTTTTGTTAACTGCGCTATGAGGTTTTGACTTCTGTCGTTTGCTTTAGAGAAAATATCTAAGAGAAACATATCCTTTTTTGCTTTAAAATGTTTGTTTGATTTAATATGATTTATGACAGGTTTAAACCTGAAAGTAGAAAACGTTTATCGGCTAGATGAAACAAAATATTCATGAGATCAAGTTAAGCAACTGTCAATCACTTCTCGATAAGTGTAGTTATCAAATATACAATATTACGTTCGCTATCACTGTAATTTGTAATTCTGATGCAATTTAAAGCAGTTCATCTTGGACATATTGGGCATCTTGGCTAAGGTTTCTTAAATCTGTATTATTTTAGGGTATTTATTTTTATCGCAATAATAATTTGTTTCCAGGATATGAAGATTTTTTGACTCTACTGCTGTCCTATATCAAAATTGATGATAGTAAGATGTGCTTGCGTAAGATTCAGATTGTGATTAGGAGATATGATTTAATACTTTAATTAATTGAGCTTATAAATAAGCCTTTGTTGCCGTCTGAAATACATGTTCATCAAGACAGCCACAAAGAAGTTTTTGTACGGAAAACAATGGATGATAAAAAACTGCTTTTTACTAGATATACCGAAAGCACGGAATACACTCCGTAGATTATTCGATAACGGAGACTTGGTTCTATAAAAAAATGAACAAAACGCGTAACAATGCACACCTAATTCGGTAAACCACAAAGCAATACCAAATATCGTATTACATATTACACTGTGCATGACTGTGATTGGCAGGCACGGCTCACTTTGACTGTACACTCCTAAAAACAGTATTCTTAACACGACGTAATAGGGTTTATTTATTTAGTTTAATTTTAGAGTTCTGTAGATAGCGAGAAACGAGATATTTTACTAAAAAAAACTATTTTTGGTATGTGTACAATATTGAGAAATCCAACCAAAGGATGGTCCATTGGTTGGATTTTATTGGTTGTAAGACCTGTCATCCTGTATGGATCAGGACGCTGGGCCACCAAAGGGGAGAATGAATGGAAATTGCATGTGTGGAGTGACAAAGTTAGATAAGATTAAGAATGAGTATATTAGAGAAAGTGTGAAAGTATCACCAGTGACCGAGAAGTTAAGGAGTGGAAGGTGAGCCTGGTATGGACATGTCATCTGAAAGGAGGATAGCCATGTATGCAAGAGGGTCCTAAATATGATGGTAAGCGGCAGGGCCGGGAGAGGGCAACCAAAAAAAGTGTGGATGAATTGTGTGAAAGAGGATATGTGTATAAGCGGTGTGAATGTAGAAATGACAGCGGATACGTTGAAGTGGCGAAAGGAAACATGCTGTGCCGATCCCACCTAGTGGGATAAGGGCAAGAAACAAACAAAAATGTTTGAGCAGTGAGTTAATTACCGCTGGGTGGAAACAACTTTTAAGTCTTTGGATAGGCACGAAGTGGAGATATGGTCTGATGAGGGTAATCAGAAGGCGTGCAGCCAGCGATTTCTGGTGGACGTTAAGGGTTCATGTATTATAGAAATCCACGTAGGAGACTATAATCAGCATTCGAAATCCTTTAATTGGGTAAAATAGTTGACACCATTCATTTAATTCTGATAGTTATTTTGGCAAGGATCTTGAAAGATATTAATGCGAGAGTATCCTGATAGGTAAGCTTCAACTCATGTTTCGCATTTCACTACCATTAAGAATTACCTAATGAATTGGAGTGACAACGAACAGTTCATGTAGTTCAAAAGAACATGGCTTTGGTTCGAAGGTGTTAAATTTGGAAATCTAAAAGCGCATGCACCATACCAGCCCCTCGAAACGGGTGGCTTTTAATAGGTAAAAATCTCACATAACCTGCCAGGATTTGCAATATTATGATAGATGGGGATATGATAGTTGACTTGGGATCTAAATTTACAAAAGATGGACATATGCAAGTGATATTGAAGGGATAGTGAATGTAGGGAATAGTAAATGGTGCTCTGCACGCCTTCTTGAATAGCCAAAAGGTGTCTCAAGGAGACTGGCTATGCATAGAGGAGTGTTGGTGCCAACGCTTATGTGTGGTAGATTAAGCTAGGTATAGCAGAAGTAGTGGATTGAAACTGGGTGACAAAGTAAGAAATAGTGTGATAAGAGAACCTTGTGGTATAAAAGAAGAGGTAGTGACTAAAATTGATTGTATGAAAGGAGACTGACAAAAGGATTTATTAATCAAGAGTGATTGGGAAGATCAAGGCGAACGATTCTGGACCAAATCCAACATATTTTAAATAGGGCCAAGTCAAGAGTACTCTAAACCGACCAACTTATATGAAAGGTTTAATGAGAGTGAAAGAAGCGAAGAAGATGTGCAAGGATCGTGGCAAGTGGACGGACGTGGTCTTGCATACCCCTATGGTAATGAGGCGTGATGCTATGGATGTATGTACATTTGAGTTAAAAATAAAATTCCCATTAAGTAGATAGACGTTAGTGCCCAGAGTAGCCAGGTATAAGCAGCGTGAGATCAGGTCTAATATTACGATTTAAAGAGTCGTATGGTCAGGATTGTTTGATACAACGACGATGATTTCATGCTGGTATTCGTAAATTTAAAATGAAATGTGTATTCCCTTAATCTCGTAGCTCACGGAACTCTCTTCAAGTAATGTTTTTCGAGCTTAATATTTTTTATTTCGGTAGCGGAGCGCGTGAGATGTCAGAGATCTAGTGTAAGTGACAGACGGGCTCGTGGTGCTGGTGGTAGTGGTATCTATGTAAATGTTCGCGTGTTTGTTTGTTTATTTGCGGTCAAGTGTGGCCTTTGGTTCACGCCGCGAGCAGTAGGAGGTCGATATGGGGTCACCATGTTTTCTACCTTCTGGGAATATACTGAATATAATTATGACGAGCTTGGACTAGGATTACTTTTTTGTGTAACAGAACAAATATAGAATATAATGCATTTCTACAACGGGCTTCGGTCGTATCGAAAAAGAATATCAGAATTATTTGTTCAGGCAAAATAAACTAGTGAAAATGTTATATTGTCACTATATTATAAACTATAAATAAGATAATCATGGTACTTTAGATTTGAGATAAACCGAATTCCTCATCGAATATAATTCAAGAGAATAAGTTTATATGAATACCATAACATTCATCTGTAGAAATCTACGAAGATATAATAATTTCTCAATACAGATATTTATGTTTATGCTGAAACCTGAGGCGTAACTTGAAATTAGTTATAAGCATTTCTAACCTCGCTAGTGATAGTCTCCCTCGCAATCTATGCCTTGCAGACATTTAGATTACTTTATTCATCATACTTTATAGTCGTGTTACCGTTATTACATAAGAAATAATAAATGAACTTGTTTTAATTCATGCTGGGGCTCATAGAAATGATCACATTTCAATGTCACGCATATAACAACATATTGTACAAAATGGTATTACACTTTTAATTACTACGTACACTAATAAAGCGAATGAAGTGGAATTAAAAATAAAAGAACTTATTACATTAGTTCATCCCACATCTGATGCATTTGTAACAAGGGAAACGCCTGAGCATCGGTTTTATTGGGACTGTGGTCGCAATTGCGAACAGTCCCCTAAAAGCTAGTGATACTGCTTCGTATAGTGGCATAGGATTCGGGAATGCTGGCCATAGCCAAACGTAGGCTATGCACTACAAAATCTTGGCAATATGGGGTATTGTTGCTATGCACTCTGAGGATGTTAAAGTTTTTTTTGGTGTACTGCAGCCATAGTTGTGTTGTGGTAGCCTTTGAACAAGGTACATGGCATACGACGCGGTTCTACGGACCAGCTTACCACAAGGAGTCAGTATTATGGATCTCAGAACGGCATCAATTGGCCATTGAAATTGGGAACGACCTCTCAGAATCTGGCGAAGAAGGCTTCTTGGAAGGCGATAGTCTCCTTCTATGAATCCGTCATGGGCAAGAAGGAGAGAGCTGAGCGAGAGCGGGAAAGAGCCACTAGCTCCTGAATACGGCAAAGACCGGGGTCGGCCTGTTGAAAAACAGACATGATATATCCCTGATAGTGGGACTTTGGAATCGCGAGCGGTCGCAAAGGGGGACTGTGGCCGTTTTCTTAGCACACATACGACTCCAGGAAGACGACAGGTTAATATAATCCCGGAGCCAACTATCTTATAAAGATTTCCCCCTCGACAAAAAAAGGCCTTGAACAAGGTTGCCAAAGGCTGCCTGGCGACTGTTGTTTCCTATCCATATCCATTTCATCGCTCAGACATTCCGTCAACATGTGTCCGAGGTACCGAAATTGCTGAACAAAATGCTGCTGAATAATATATGTTATTATAAATGAAGAGTATTAATGACACAAGATTAGCACTTGACGAAGGGCCAATTAAAAGTGGAGCTATCCTAGATATGTTAAAGGCATGGTCACTTCGGGTCAAGTGTCAGAATATAACGCTGATAGCATCTGATACGTCGATGGACACGCCTCTAGCAACGTAACACAATCTGTGTCTAATATTATAATATTTCTATTGCCCGTGACTTCATCCGTATCAAATAGGTTGTGTTTATACAAACCGATATAACCTCATTCATCTGTACTTGTTTTTTCGGTCCAATTTATATTTTTTTTTAAAACCGGCACCAGCAAGTTAAATCAATACATAATTAAAACTAGAGATGATGAGAGATAATTAATTTTAACGCTGAGAGATTACACGATTCTACAAAAAAGTTTTTGTTATTTGTCCTTATAATAGGATTTTTTCGATAAATTATGCAAAATAAGAAAGTTGCTGTAATAAAACGTCGTAACGTAAACAGTTCAAACTATCTTCAATGTACAAAATTGAATTTTTTCAATTTATTATACTATTAACCATGATAACATTATATCGAACCTTAACATTAATACAGACAAAATAAAAGTAACTAAAATGTGCATCAGAAGCAAATGGATGGATGCCCATAAGGCTGGCAGCGTTACCTCTTTGGACAGCGATACTTAAACGCTGTCCGAAGTACCACCCGGCCTCAGGGTCACTTTTAGCCTCAGGACCCCACGGTCCCAATGTCTCCACGCCAAAAGGCACAAATATGTATTCTAAAGCAAGGCTCTCATATTTGCGTCTCTTGGCGTTTTCAGCTAATGACGCCGCCGCTCCCGCTGATTTGGAGGTAGCGTCAGTATGAGATGGTGCAAGTGCGTCAGTAAGAGATATCAACACATGTAGCATCCCACACCAACGACCTTCCCTTTTTCCAAGGCATCAACGACATAACATCAGGTCTCTTACCATAACCACGTGCAATTCCATTCGGCTGGAGAATAGCCGGCACGTTAATGGTGACAAGGGCCCTTCTGATGATGTCGTTGATGCCGGCGTGTCTCGGAACTTCGGACTTTTTCATGATTTATTACTTGCAATTGAAGTCAAATGTTGTGTTGACTCGTGTTATAGGTCCTCCCTATATTTATTGTTTGGCGACATGTCCTACAGGTCTAGGCTAGGCCCTAAAACTACTCTTCTGGACACATCTATTGGCCCCCCTTAGAGTTTAGATTTCGATCGCCCCTACCGAAATATTATTGCTAGATTGAACAAAAACTATTGATGCAGTTTTAAACCTGGTACTTTTTACCATCTTTTTCGATCAAACTGCATAAAAACTTTTTGCTCGACCTAATATCAAATTTTAGCTAGGACCAAACGAAGCTGAAAATGCAAGGTGGGCCAATAGATGTGTCCAGAAGTATATAAATCGCTTAGTTACCACTAACATGATTTGTTTTAAAGAGTAATGCAAGTAGATATCATATATTATATCAGATTTTCTAACTTTTCAAATCATACCAAGATTCTCGAAGCAAAAACAGTGATAAGTACCCTAAAACTGACGTACTTATTGTGTACGGATTATAAATACAATAAATACATCATTAATACTAATTAAACAGCGTATTAAATTGTAACCTGCGACATGATAAGCGTTTATGTACAACAAGGAACCACTATATCCGCCATCGAAATCCGCCTTTCATAAAACTGAGTGATTGCTAATAATATAACCACTATGCCTTAATCCGGTAGGCACTGAATTTTTTTAAATTTAATAGGTGACGTCCATAATCATAGATTCAATATATATAATACTAGCGGACCGTCCCGGCTTCGCACGGGTAGACATAAATAGGTACAGATATTTAAGTTATCAGCATGATTATTAAAACGACCATGAATTGACAAATATTATGAAAAAGTGTGATTCCTAAAACTAAAAGTAAGTAGCTCTGAAAAGAACTTTTTAAGTGAAGCATAAAAAAAACTCGTAATATTCAATGTCGCTTACGTTCACTCCGTAAGGTAACCTAGTTCATAATGGTGCACCCCCTTCTCCCGCACTGCCCCTCTCTTGTCGAGTTAGTTACTCGATGCGCTGCGTGGAGGCCGCCGCTGGCATATATTTTTATTTTAATTTCATGATATCTTTTGAATGGAATGTCCGATTTCAATAATTCAAAAAGTAATCACTGGTATTGAGACAGTCTTGAATATGAAATTATTTATATGGATAGAAAAGTAGTTATAGTGACGTAACTACAATAATTAGACATATGTTTTTTGTAGATATTGATATATTCTTATAATATTGTCTTACATTTTTTGTCCTATAATTAATACTCTTCACAGCGTATGCGATGAAAGACATTTTATGGCTAATTTTTCTTCATTTTCGGTTAGTTTTAATAGGAATTCCTAAAGATTTCTATATTAGTCTAGTAATAAATATAGCCTAAGTTACTCAGTGATAACGTAGCTTTCTAATGACAAAGAATTATTAAAATCGGTCCAGTACTTTTTCAGTTTATTCGTTACATACAAAAATACAAATCTTTCCTCTTTATAATATTAGTGTAGATTACACTTTAACACTTTATTACAAAATCCGTTTATTATTCTACTAACAATTTGGCAGTGTTTTATAACTCTAATCTTCTCAAGAAATATTAATTTAAAGAATTAAGTTTAGAATAAAATTCATGGTAAATTCTGTACGATATTGTTATCAAAATAACACATCTAATAACGCGAGTAAAGTCGGTCGATTTTTATAATAATTTAAAACATATTTGTAATATTCAAATTACAAGGCTTTAATATTGGTATTCCTTCATTTATACGTCCTGTTTCTTGCAGAAACACATATGGTTCCTGTTGCACTATACGTCAGCCTCTTTTTATTCATTCTCTCTACACGCCCAAAGCATCTAAGTATACCTGACTCAATTTTAGACACTACATCTTCTTTTATACCACAAAATGTTGACACCGACACTCCTCCATGCACAGCTAGTCTGACCCTTTGAAACACCCTCTGACTTCTACAAATTCTTTCACCTCTTCCACTTGTTCCGCATCTATCTAATTATTGCCATTCATCCTAAATTCATCTCTTTCAAAAAGCATAACTTTCGTTTTGTTAACATTTACATTCATTCCTTTCCTTCAATGCTTAATTTTTACCATCTCCTGTAGCTCATTAGCTGATGATGCAAGTATTACTTGATCATCAGCGTAAAGTAAACATTTGATGAGTAATACATTCATTCTGAACCCATACCTACTTTCTTTTAAATCCGTCAAACAGTTATCCATGAATAGGTTGAACAGCCATGCTGATGCAACACATTCCTGTCGAACGCCTCTTTCGACAGAAACCACTCCGTGTACACCCCATTTATTCTGACAAAAGCATTAGAACCCTCATAGAGAGATTCCAATGCCTGAATCAAATCACCGCTCATCCCATTCGTAAATAACGTAGGCCTCGTCTAAATTTATAAAAGCGCAATAAACTTTTACTGTTTCGTATAATATAGTAGGGTTCTCCGCCGACATCGTCTTTAATGGGATCCATTATTTAATTTCTTATTCTGTGTGCGTTTGTGGGTAATGTTGGTGCAATCAAACACTTTGTTAATTAACTCGGATTATAATGTTCAATCACTCAATGTTCCCGATATCAAATTACACAAACTCGAACGCGACAGTTTCGCAATAGTCGACCACTCCGGCCGACCGCCACTCGAGAACTGCCGAGAGACGGGGCGGACAGCCACTTATTGACTCTGCCCCACGCCGATACGCAGATGGCGCCAGCGTTCCACAGACTATTACACACGGACCAGCGATCCACAGATTCTTGCACTCCGACACATATAATGAGTTTCAAATAGATTCTTGTAAAGAAAGCTGTAGAATTGATATGCCTAATTGATATTATTAAAAAATAATCATTGTAACATAATATTGCAAATTCAGAAGCAACACAAGGGATGTGTGTAACCTTTCGCATTTGTTGTCGGTCCAAGTAACAAAATACTTAAGTTTTGTGAGTGAATAGTGCCTATCAGTGGGACGTTACAAGACTGTGGATGCCTTAATATAAAATTAGGACTATTAAAACGTTTATAATATATTGAAAACCAGTAATGATGTTTCATAAAATAATTTTATCAACATATCACATCGGGTGGGATTTCAAAATAGACTATACGGTAGGGTGACAACAAAAACTGGCTCATACGTTGCACAATGAAGTATTGTAAAAACTTTCATTTTCAAATCTGAAATATGAGCCCGTTTGTGTTGGTAGCGTTTGATAACATCTACAAACATATCATTTTTCACTGAACCAAACTGGCCCGTTTTTGTTGGCCGAGATCCTAATCTCCCATTGCTGTGAGATAAGCTGTTACGTACTAAATGCTTTTAATAATGCTAAACGGTTTTCTAATTGATGTTTCTTTTAATAGTATATACGACGCAGGTAGTCTTCTATCTGTTAGGATCTTATTTGCATGTTTTATATAATGCAACTGCTCAATAAACTTCTTAAGCTAACTGACAGACTGTAGATAACGTAACCTCTTGAACCATTATTAATGTTGCATAAGATTTACTTATAATTGATTGTGTTTAAATAATATACATATTATTAACTGCCTCATTGGTCTATTGGTTAGCATGTTCGACTACAGAGACAGGAGGTTCGAGTCCTGAGTTTTCTATTAAGATTTTCTCAATATTTGCCCAAAGTTGGGAAATTGGCGATGTGGTCCACCGCCGTGCCTCGGAGAGCACATTAAGCCGTCGGTCCTGCGCCTGATCTCTCCCCGGTCGTGTCGGATTCCCGTCACATCGGACTATGAGAGTGAAGGAATAGAGAGTGCACTTGTTGTGTACTATGCCTTCCAATCCGCAGTGGAGCAGCGTGGTGGGTCTATGCTCTAAAAGATGGAGGCCTGTACACAGCAGTGGGACGCTAATGGGCTGCTAATTACTTTTTTTAATATACATATTTCCTTAGAGATAATAAACATAGTATAACTATTTAGTGTCAGATTATTTTTGGTCTATGTCTTAAAGAAAATTTAACATAAAGACAATAAATTTCAATGGGTCTTAGAGACAGTTTTAAGAAATTGAATAATATTCTTTAAATTATTGAGGCTTTAAGACATATTTATCAAAAACAATTAAGGCATGCTAATTTATCTTAAATTTCTGTAGATTTTAGAAATAATTTTCGAACCAACAGCTGGAACTTTTTGTGTACTTTCGAATAACTATTAAATAATATTATCATGCACGATATATATTCCAAAAATTTTTTTCTGTGTATTTTAGGAATACTCTTTGAACGATTTAAGTAGATTTTTTAACACATAACTTTGAATTTGAAACACGATTACTAATAAGATTTAATTTACATATATTTGTGACTTAAACGCATAAAGAAATGATTCGGATTTCCACCGGACACGAGGAACCACAAATAGGAAGGAATATTGTCATTTTAGCCTCTAACAATGACAAATTATGTCTTCCCAAACACAGTACGGGATTATCCATTGTTTGGTCACCGCGCAGATACGATCAATGCGAAATATGATCACTTTATTATAACGATATTTGCTACTTTCCTCTTTGTGAATTGATGGCCGATAAGGGGCTTTGTCCTCGACCTAATCTACTAAATATATACACAAAATAATAATAGTCCCAAACAGCTGTAGTCAAATCACTGAAAGAAAGAAATAGAATACATTTTATACCTCATTTTACAAATACAGCTAAGATAAGGCATTTTCTCGATGAGCTCGACATCCACGCAAGTTATTTTATTATTTATTTATCTCATCATAAGAAATACAGTAAATATTACTTTTTAAGGGGTGGAAACAAAAGAGTCTCCGTGCACCCTGTCGTTAATTGTGTCGATAGTTAAAAAAAAATGACATATCAAGAATTATAAATGTATTTACAAAATAATATAACGTAATTCACATACAGGTGATTATTTCCTATCCAAGAAATGGTCATTTATACTTTGTAATTGTTTGGTGTTGTTTTAATATATATTTATTATTCTTCTTCGTTATGACTTCCCTCATTGTCTTAGGAAGCTGATTTATTAGGTAGGGTATTATCTAATGAAGCCGTCTTTTTTCCATAGTGCCCAGTTGGATTCTGTAATTCTTCGGACATATCAATCAGCGTGGAAATTAATCCATAGACCGCGAGGGAGATTCCCAATGAACGAATCACGTAAAGGCTTTACTAACCAGTAGGCAAAACTGGCAGGTAGTCGTACTGTGGGTAAGGTCTACTACCCAAAACGCTATAACTTGATAACCACGACCATTCTGACAAGAATGAAGCAACCAAGAAGAAAAGATTTCTTCTTCTTGAAGTGCCTACTATATTAACGGTTGTTGGCAGTCGGTTGATCTTATTTTAGTATATCCCTTGGAAGATTATTTAAAGGGTACTCGCAATTCCGCCCAAATCTATATATTAGCTGCCTCATTGGTCTAGTGGTTAGCATGTTCGACTACAGACATGAGGTCCTGGGTTCGAGTCCCGGGTCGGGCCAATTCAAAAATCAATATTGAGTTTTCTATTAAGATTTTCTCAATATTTGCCCGAAGTTGGGAAGTTGGCGGTGTGATCCACCCCCGTGCCTCGGAGAGCACGTTAAGCCGTCGGTCCTGCGCCTGATCTCTCTCCGGTCGTGTCGGATTCCCGTCACATCGGACAATGAGAGTGAAGGAATAGAGAGTGCACTTGTGTACTATGCCTGCCAATCCGCACTGGAGTAGCGTGGTGGTCTATGCTCTAAAAACCCTCGCTCCTCGGAGTGAGGAGGCCTGTGCCCAGTAGTGGGACGTTAATGGGCTGCTACTTACCTATATTAATGCTAAGGCATGATTTTGTTCTACAGCCAACATTCTTTTTACCAACGACTTTACCCGTCATTGTTAGTTAAAGAAGTCCATATCTCGTGTGCCTAAAGACTGCTGAAGAAGGATATTTTCCTCAGGTTTGTAAAGTGTATTCGTTGGATAAAATAACGTTGGAGTCCATCTTATTGCCAACGAATAATATCTTTTCCAAGGTCGTCTTTTATTGTCCAACCTTAACATCCGTAAAGAAGAATGAGCCAAATGTAGCATTTTAGGGGAAGGAAAGTTGACATTCCTTTGCTATTAAGATAAAGGTATATAGGTACATAGCATCACGCCTCATTCCCTTAAACAGAGACCACGTCCTTCCACTTGGTACAATTCTTGCATATCTCCATCGCTTCTTTTATTTTTTTTAAACCTTTCATACAAGTTCGTTGGTTTAAATTACTCTTGACCTGGCCCTTATTAAAAAGTCCGGGACTTGGTCCAGGAACGTTCGCCTTAGTCTTCCCCTTACCACTTTGCCATTCACTCTTCACTCATAAACCCTTTTCGTCAATCTCCTTTCATTCATTCTCTCTACGTGCCCAAACCATCTAAGCATGCAATTATCAACTTCAGACACTACATCTTCTTTATTATCGTCTCCACATAACGTCGCTATAATAAATTCCCAAGAGACAGCTAAAAAGTTGTTAAAAGAAAGCTTTTTGAAACTGCATAGCATAATTTGATTGTATTAAAGCAAATAATTTTAAAAAAGGTTGACTGAGCTGGTCGTGGAATCGTCTCAAACAAGTGACATCATCATCTCTTGTATATTCCAATAATATGTTTATATTAAAGGTTTCAAAACTGCTATAAAACCTATGAATAAAGGGTTTTTGATGTGATTTGACTGGTAAACTTTCCAAACAAACAAATCGTCTAACAACTATTGCCGGGTAATGTTTTAGGCCCTAATTATAAACAATTACAGGGCACCGCGCGTGAATAAATTATGAAGCTAATGAAGTAAACTGCGTGACCACAATATTGGAATATTTTTCTATCCGATGGTAGGTGGAGACACACCTGGCTACTTCTCACCGTTCCCTTCATCCTGAGAAGTACCTGCATTAGAAAAGTTAACAATCTTTTGAAATACATGTCAACTTTACGTAGTAAAAAAGATTTAACAGACTAATTATATCATTAAAGTACTTTTTCCATTGTGGAGTGGGAGCAGCCAAGGCCAATATGGCGGCGCCCATGACTTATGCAGCTGCATTAAAGAAGGGTGGAAAGCTTATTGTCAGTGAATCTATGCGATTTCGATTTTGTTTTTTTGATCATATACTTGTTCGCTCTATAATTATTAAATCGTTTTAACTTCAATAAACTTTTGTGACTACTTTAATTTTACATAGTATAAAATGAATAATAAAACTGAGTGACAGAGTAAGAAATAGTGTGATAAAAGAACGTTGTGGTGTAAAAGAAGACGTAGTGACTAAAGTTGAGAAAGGTATGCTTAGATGGATGGCCAATGTAGAGAGAATGAACGAAAGGAGACTGACAAAAAGGATGTATGAGTCAAGAGTGAATGCGAAAGTTGGAAGGGGAAGACCGAGGCGAACGTTCCTGGACCAAATCCAGGACATTTTAAATAAGGGCCAGGTCAAGAGTACTCTAAACCGACGAATTTGTATGAAAGGTTTAATGAGAATGAAAGAAGCGAAGGAGATATGCAAGGATCGTGGCAAGTGGAAGGATGTTGTCTCTGCCTACCCCTATGGGAATAAGGCGTGATGCTATGTATGTATGTATGTATNTTACATTTATCAAGAAGTATTCTATGCGAAACATAATCGAATGCTTTACACATATCAAAAAATAAGACAGATACTGGCTTCTTATTATCAATACAAATTAATATATCTTTAATAAGCGTAAATATTGCTAAAGTAGTTGATTTGCCTTTTTGAAACCCGTTCTGCTCTTTTTTCAAAATATTATATTTGTTTAAGAAGTTTGTCATTCGTGTGTGCATGGCTTTTTCAAATATTTTAGATAGTATGGGAATAAGTGCTATGGGCCTATAATTATCAATATTGTCTTTTTTTCCTTTTTTAAATATTGGTTTAACCACGGTGATTTTCATTTTATCCGGAAATATGCCATTTTTTAAAGATAAGTTTACTAGGTAATTTAGTACAGGGGCTAATTGCATTACAGTTGCCTTAATTATCTTTGTCTGGATTTCGTTGAGAAAACGACTGGTGTCGAACCTGCTGAAATGGTGTACACTGTTATAGGCTAAGGCGGTGGATGTTGAAATTACTTCCATATTACAAAAAAGAGAAATAACCGCGACATATAAATTAAACTGCCTCATTGGTCTATTGGTTAGCATGTTCGACTACAGACATGAGGTCCTGGGTTCGAGTCCCGGTTCGGGCCAGTTCAAATATCAATATTGAGTTTTCTATTAAGAGAAGTTGGCGGTGTGATCCACCCCCGTGCCTCGGAGAGCACGTTAAGCTGTCGGTCCTGCGCCTGATCTCTCACCGGTCGTGTCGGATTGCCGTCACGTCGGATGAGAGTGAAGGAACAGAGAGTACACTTGTGTACTATGCCTGTGGAGCAGCGTGGTGGGTCTATTCTCCAAAAACCCTCTCTCTCCTATGGGTGAGGAGGCCTGTGCCCAGCAGTGGAACGTTAATGGGCTGCTACTATAAATTAAACTCGAGTTTCTCTAAGAGAGACATCAATTCTCATAGCGCAATAGAATAATCACCGTCAAAGAAGGTGGGTCATTAGGCGACGCTTGTTTGCGCAACTATTTTATATTTTTCGCTGGGAAATGCTTTAAACGCCCGACCAAAGAGTGCGACTAACTGATGACACAGAATACCCACTAAAACCCAGCGCTCCCGCGTCATCCTAAGGTGGGACACCAGCGGTTCGCTTGCGCAATCCAATATGGTGTCCCGGATAAAGCCGAATCAAGATTCAAGGCTGTGGGACAAGGCGCGCAAATCCGCGCCATCTCCTGCCCAACTTTCGGCGACGTATAGCAGGGAATCAGGAGCATTCTCCCATGCCTTTTCAAGTGCCTCCTTTAGCGCGACAGCAGTTTCGCAAAAGGAGGCTACGGTTCTACACCCTGCTTCGCTGGCAATGCTAGTCAGTAAGAGGTCTCCGCCAATCAACGACACCAAGAGGTGCCGCTCTGATACTCACGCCGAGTATTCTGACATAGTATGGTACGCCGTGTCGATGGGGTCCCATTAGCGACCAGCAATATAATGCAAATACTTCCCGAAACAGCCGTGTCCAGTGAGTACCTGCACCAATAAATACAAGAGCCTTCCATGGCTCCTGCATAACCAGCGTTACAGCACAGGGCAGAACGCCTCCACCATCGCCACACCTGCTATGAGGGTCTCGATATCCTCTCCCCATTTTGTTATTAGAGTCCTTTCAGCTAGGAGTCTGATCCTACGAGCCTTGTCATTAGTAGGCTGTCCTCCTCTAGTCCTCGCGTCTTGTCTACATTGATACGAAGGGGGGGACCTTGTTTGCGAACCTGCTCCCGCTTCCGTGAATCCTTAGTCGGACTCATCCGGAGCACCTGATAATTGCGGATGAATAAGTTTCCGCAGGGTTTTAATAGGTATTGCGAGGCATCCGCCCTCGCTGAATCTCACACCCCTGACACGTGTATGGGGTTTTTGCGTAAATGTATGAACATTTTATACATACGTAAAACTTGTAACACTATTCTTCAGGGGAAAAGGGTCCTGTGCTCCTGACAGAGTGGTCGTGGTCAGGGATATTCAAGTCTGGTGGTGGCAGCTTTTACGAGACTTCTCCATCTTTCGCTATTGGCGGCATTTTTTGGGCATTTTAATTATGGTCTCTATCTTTCCCTCAACCAATTCGTATAAGCAGAGTCAAAGAAAGTCTTTGCTTTATGTTTAGCTGCTTTAGGATCGAAATGTTGGTGCGGTGAGCAGTCCACTTAATTCTAGCATACACCAGCACCACGTTTTAGGTTACGATCAAGAAATATTTCATAAACATTATTATACGAAAGGAATCTTATAACGTTGATTATTTAAGGGATGTAAATTTTTGGATTTGATTCCAGTTGCAAGACAAATGTTTCATTATCCAATCTACCACTAAGTTTCCTGCCGGTTTCTTCAAAGTGAAACTATCGTAACCATTGGTATATTTGTTACCAACGAATAGATTAATGACCATTTAAAAGAGCTTTCTTATATAATTGTGAAGCGTAGATTGGAATCAATGTGAAAACGTTATTTGACGATTCAGAAGTTTTATAATAGCGTACTTGTATAAATATTTTTGATTCAATTAGATTTGAACGTCGGACTTCTGAGGCCATTAATTGCGATTGTTGTTACAAGCAACTATCCGTTGCACTTAATAAATGTATTATTCATTTAGTGGGAAGGCGGCCGTGGGATCCAACATGTGACTTACCGGGGAAAGTATTGCCACTTAAAAGACAGAGAGGTGGAATGGAAGTACACGTTTCGTGAGCCGAGGTGCTGGAATCGCGACCCAGCAGGGCAAATTAAGGAAATTAGATTTTGTTATTTGTCTAAATCTGATGGAAAAGACAGCATTCTTCCAATCGGCAGTGCAGGACTCACAGATAATAGAATAGCCACTAAAACCCAGCGGTTCTCTCCTTATCCATAACTAAGATCACTAGAGGCTTCCTAACCGCGAACCTGCCAGCTGAGGACCTTTCACTACACAATAGGGTGAAGCATAAAGCACATACGTGCAACTTCTGCCCCCAAACCTCCTCCGACGGCGAGATGACGGTCTCGCAAAAGAAGACAATCGCCCTCCACCCAACTTCACTGGCAAGCATTACCCCAATGATGCTCTCTAGTGAAAGATCTGCTCAATCCAGCGACAACAAGAGAGAGAGAGAGAGAGAGAGAAAACACTTTATTGCGCACAAGATAAAAATAAAAAAACAAATTAAGATACTTATTACTAAAATTATAACATGCAAAGGCGATCTTAACAAGATATCCCACTGGACACTCTGCCAGAGGATGTGTGCCGTTTCTACAGGAGCACTACACCTATGACTGGCGGGCGTTTCCTCACGGCCAGCGGCCTGGTGTAAGTTCTTTTCGACGGAAGGAAAGAGGCAGAAAAGAGGAAATAGGCAAATTTAGGAAATTGTATTTTCTAATTTGCCTGAGTCTGGACTGGTGGAAGGATTCGGCCGTGGCTAGTTACCACCCTACCAGCAAAGACGTACCGCCAAACAAAGAGATTTGTGTTCCGGTACGATGCTGTGTAGAAACCGTAAGAGGTATATCGCCTCTTACTAGATTAGGCTGTATCATCATCTACCATCAGGTGAGATCACAGTCAAGCGCTAAAACTATTAGCAATAAAAAATGCCCGCAGTTGGAGACCCAAGATTTTCCCTCCTTTCTCGATCCGAGCTTTGTTGGCGAGAGCACTGATCGTCCGGACCTGGTCTTTTCAAGAGTCCGCGGTTCTGGAGGCCTTGCAGCTACCCTGCACTGATAGTCGACTTCAAGGACTTTAACCCGCAGCTCCATCACGTAACATCATAGTAAACCGCAAATATGTCAGCTTTTCAAATAAAACGTAAAGTATCTGAAGAACCTATTGTAACTACGAGTATAATACACAAGGACCCATGAATCTAGTTGTTAGTTTGGCTACCGATTATGAGTTTCAGGGTTCGAATTGAAAATTTCTTCCAGTTTTGGGTAGCCATTTTATAAATTGTATCGTCCGTTTATTTACTGACCAACTATACTAATACTAGCTGACCCGTATAACCTCTATCTGCCAGTGAAAGTCTTTTCAAAGTCAATACAGCTGTTTCAGAGATAAGCCGTAACAAACATCCAGACGGACAAATGAAAAAACAGATTTTATATGCCGTCGATATATTGATTATTAGCGTAATATCAGATGCTTTTTTTTCTCTAAAATAAATGTAGTCTTACTCCTTATAACATTAGCTATCTGCCAGTGGAAGTCCCTTCAAGATCGTTACAGCTGTTTCAAAGATAAACCAGAATAAACATACAGATAGATGAAACTTAAAAAAAATGAGATGTAATGTAACTATCAACATACGGAAATAACAAATTATATTGACATATATTGAGAGAGTGTGAACTAAAATGGGTATTGAATGAATTTCTAATTTCTACATTACTTCTCAAATACTTGTGTATTCGTTCACTTGTCAAGAGGATTACGGTTTAAGAATCCTTGAAGTCGTAAGCCGTAGGAGGTCCTGCCGAGTGAACTGACAAGTATGTAATGCTTTACACTTCAACACATCGCGAGAGAATTCCCATGTTACTTGAATCCCATAATCCTTGACAAGTACTTGTTATTATAAAAATATAAGGGAATATCTCTAGCTGATACATGTGACTTTACCTCTGTTGTGTAACTAATTTATTAACTTCGTCTGCTTTACAGGAAAGAGGGAAAGAATTTGATTGGTTATGTTGCAAACTATTTTTTACAAAATTTAAAGATAAACAATTCTGTCATACATATTTGCGCGTTCGTAGATTTAGAAAAGGCCTATGATCGAGTGGTGAGGAATGAGCTGTGGTCAACGTTATCTACGTATGGGGTGAGCGGTTGTCTGATCCAAGCATTGAAGTCTCTCTATGAGGGTTCTAGTGCCTGTGTCAGAATAAACGGAGCGTACACGGAGTGGTTTCCTGTCGAAAGAGGTGTTCGACAGGGATGTGTTGCGTCACCATGGCTGTTCAACCTTTTCATGGATAAATGTTTGACAGATTTAAAAGAAAGTATGTATGGGTTAAGAATGAATGAATTACTCATCAAATGTTTACTCTACGCTGATGATCAAGTAATACTTGCGTCATCCGCTAACGAGCTTCAGGAGATGCTAAATATTATGAATGAAGCTTTGAAAGGGAAAGGAATGAAAGTGAATGTAAACAAAACGAAAGTTATGCTTTTTGAACGAGATGAATCTATGATGAATGGCAATATTTTGATAGATGGGGAACAAGTGGAAGAGGTGAAAGAATTTGTATACTTGGGATCTAAATTTACAAAAGATGGAACATGTGAAAGTGATATCGAAAGGAGAGTGAATGCAGGGAATATGGTAAATGGTGCTCTGCATGCTTTTATGAATAGCCAGATGGTGTCTCAAAGGGCTAGACTGGCAGTGCATGCTGGAGTGTTGGTGCCAACACTTATGTATGGTAGTGAAAGTTGGGTATGGCAGAAGAATCACAAAAGTAAAATAAATGCGGTAGAGATGAGAGCGTTGAGAAGCATGAGTGGATTAAAACTGAGTGACAGAGTAAGAAATAGTGTGATAAGAGAACGTTGTGGTATAAAAGAAGACGTAGTGACTAAAATTGAGAAAGGTATGCTTAGATGGTTTGGGCATGTAGAGAGAATGAATGAAAGGAGACTGACAAAAAGGATTTATGAGTCAAGAGTGAATGCGAAAGTTGGAAGGGGAAGACCGAGGCGAACGTTCCTGGACCAAATCCAGGACATTTTAAATAACGGCCAGGTCAAGAGTACTCTAAACCGACGAACTTGTATGAAAGGTTAAATGAGAATGAAAGAAGCGAAGGAGATATGCAAGGATCGTGGCAAGTGGAAGGACGTTGTCTCTGCCTACCCCGAAGGGAATGAGGCGTGATGCTATGTATGTATGTATGTCATTTTAAAGGAGCTTGGTCCATAAAGGACTAAGACGCTCCTTACAATCCTCCATTTACATATACATATAATGCAACATGAAATTACCAGTAAGCAACTATATACTAATAATAATATTACATATTTCGGAGTGCTTTTTAATACAGCTGTAACAGTGCCTTGGCCACCGACGCAAAAGGATGAGCCAAGGCGCTGTTACAGCTACCAACCTCCCGAAGTGTAGGAAACCGGGACATAATCTCATGTCGCTCTGGCGCGTTTCGAACACATTCCATTAAAATATGTTACAGATCTTCTGGTCTGGCAATGGTTGCACTCAAGGCAATTAGGTGTAGAAACTTACCACATCAGAAATCCGAACATATTTGATGGAATATGTCCGGAACGCATTCTTAGAATATGCACAGCATCCTGGCGTTTTAGAGAACAAATGTCAATCCAAGATTGAATCGGTTTCGACTGCATGGTACGGTACCATACCCCTTTGTCTCTAGATCGTAAATCAAAGTATGCGTTCCACAATTCAGTACACTTAGATTTGAACAAATATTTATCCATTTATTTCAAGTAACTAGGACTCATTTTGTTAGTAACATTAATTTATTTCTGTTAGTTCTTTAAACCTATAATACACGATACACGTTAGTAACCATTACTTATTATCTATTAAATTAAATTACGAGAATCACTGCCATGCCATCCCATTACAAACGATACATAAGTGCAGTCTGATCTGCTGCCAATTAATTTCAGGATGCTGTTGTTGCTGTTCCGCAACCTACGTACCAGGGATCCACATCTTTTTCGCATTATTGCAGAGACGCAATCAACCCGTGCTTCTGCGAACATCCCTGACGCGCTACGGTAACAAGGCAGCCCCAACATCACCCTAAACGTGTTATTGTACTGGACACGGAGGGCATTGTACGTTTTCTGTGTATATTTGCTCCACAGGCTGCATGTATAATTAAGCGAACTTTTTTCAATAGCGCGATAGGCTTTGGGAAATCCTCGAAAAGTCGTGGTACATCTAGCCAGGTGTTGGAGTGCACTTTTGGAATCAGTAAAAATGACAAAATTATCGAGACTTCACGAACTAATTTTAAATACATCATTTATACAAAAATTCTACATTTTTTAGGCCCTCACTTATACTACTTTATCAAAAAATCAGTTTCTATATACCATTTGAATAGACTGGCCTGTAAAAATACCTTCATCAACTAAGCTACGATGAAACAGAAAATCTACTGACAACACTAAAATGATAAACTAATACCGCCATTATTCCAAATTTTTTATATTACAACAGATAAGGGCTGAATTAAATCTCCTGAATTAAACGTATTAAATATCCTACAATTTTGAATTACTTTATATATTTATACTACGTTAATAATCTTCTAAATACTATGATAATCTTAGCCAAGTATAACACACACACACACACACACACACACACACACACACACACACACACACACAGAGAGAGAGAGAGAGAGAGAGAGAGAGAGAGAGAGAGAGAGAGAGAGAGACACACGCTCATACGTACATATTTTATTCAAACATTCAACATAACTTATTTTATTTTTGTTTTATTTTGTGATTAAGATAATTAATTTCGTGATAATTTTATGACGATGTACAGAGTTCCAATAATATAACAAGAAGGGGCTGACCCCCAAGACACACGGGTACTCCTAGTTTGGGGGTCAAGGGTAATATTAATAAACAATGTAATTTTTGGGACGAATAAAGATTTTATTGTTCTTATAATATAGGATAAAGCTTCAACGATAACTATAAGCATACATAATTGATATGTAACGTGCACGTAGATCACACAAAGAAAGCTCTCAAAAAAAAAAATTCGCCGTTTTTGCAACATTTTTTTGGTCGTACTGACCGCAACCCTATGTTAGAAAGCAAGTTACTTTTTAATTCAAACTCGTTTCCGCTTTATAAAGCGAATGATAGTTAAAAATATATAAGCTCTACTGTCATCTTAATCATAACTATCAAGTAGATCATACACATTTTGGCCAAAACAAACGAAGTTCCACGTTTCGGCTGCTATTAGTATAGATTTATCTCAAACGAAAAATTTTCAAATTAAAAACTCTCCAGTCACACCATTATTTTAATTAAACAAGGTATCTTAATGGGATTTTGGTATAAATATGTAATAAAGTGACATCAAAACACTCCCATCGCGTCATACAACGGAAGCCGAGGGCCAAGTAGTCCATTTCTATGGGTTCTGATAACAGAATCTTGGTATAGCTTCGATTTGCATTTTTGAGATAACACTTCAGGTCAAATTACTTAGAATAAATTATTTTTGAAATTGAAATCAAGTACGTTCTCGTTCTGGTTCAAAGAAGTCGCGTGTTGAAACTCTGGACAGGCACATCTAATATTCCAGTTGCAGGAGCACGGGACGCTCTCTTATAGATTGGTACAGGTCTTGATCGGGCATGGATGCTTCGAAAAGTTCCTGCACCAAAAAATATTTATTATCAGATAAGGCTTAAAAAACAACGATGGCATGGTAGTGTGCTCTCGTTCTTCTCTCTCTAGGTACCTCTAATTTCCTAGTAACGGTCGTTACAACTGTGGTGGTGATACCCACGCAATCGGTTCTCACTAGAAACCATGGCTTTCAAGGGACCCTCTCCTTCACATTGGTGGAGGTTTTGATCAGTAAGAAGAAGTCACTTGCTTGATATCTCTTTGGGGCAACTGTCGACTCCGCACACCATATTATAGAGTCTCGGTCACTTCATGGTGGCGCTGATCGACGGCGACCTTTCGCTATGGAGCATTTAAGGCACAATGATCTCCGCTGCGAGGCTTGGAGGCTCAAGAGCAAAAGAGGGAGAATGCAGTAGATACTTTCTCTCACCGCCAAAGGTGGTGGGCTACTAGAAAACAGTTTGCGCACCTCTTCCTACCTCAGTAATTAGTAAGTCAAACTATTCGGAACACCAGAGGAACTGCGAAAGCTGAATTCCTGGTGCCTTATTCAAGCGTTTTCAGAAGAAGTTTTCACAAGGCTTTTGTGGATATTGCTAGGTATCTTCCATCGCCAACTCCCACACTCCTGACCGCTCCACGGTTGAGATTTGTGCGTAAATGCATTTTGCATCGACAAAACTGCAACCTGGATATCCCGGGAATAATTCTGAGGTACATATGTGGAGCCTGTCAATCCAAATTTAATGTTTCTCAATAAGAAGATGTCATAAGCAAAAAAACTAAAAGATTTATTGAGATACAACGATGGCTGATTACGCTCGACATTAAGCGAAATTAAGCTGAATGCTCCCAAGCGACTTGTCTTGCGATACATCTAACTATTATACATAGTTAATTTCAAACATTTCACGCAAAACCTTGATATATTTTACACCTAACCCTTCCGCATGGATCACTTTATCTATTAGTGAAAACCGCATGAAAATCCGATCAGTAGTTTATCAGCATAATCGACAGACAGATGTGGAAACTGTCTTCATTTTGCAAAAAAGAGCAATACGTGTCATATATCAATTGGGATCTCGCGTTTCATTAAGAGAAAAATTTAAAGAAATATCTATTCTCACAGTACCGTCGCAATATATATTAAATAACATTTTATACATCCGTGATAATATTCATTTATACAGCAAAAGGAGCGAAACACACAATTTTAATACAAGAAATAAACAAACTTGTAATGCCATATTTTAGTGTGAAAAAGGTTCAGAAGTCATTTGTCGGGTTGAGCATAAGCATTTAATAAGATACCTGAATCACTTGTGGGTTTGCCTCCACATAGTTTTAAGAAGTATGTTAAAATGTCCTAATAAAAAAGGCATATTATAATGTGGAAGATTATTTAAGCGACAAAGATGTTTGGACATGATTCCAGTTGCATATGAAGGCTAAAGTTTAAAGGAGTAACCGTTGAGTTTCTTGCCGGCTTCTTCTCAGCGGAATCAACTTTCCGGACCGGTGGTAGATTTGTTACCAACGGACAGACTACTGACGATTCAAAAGTGCTTTTTGAGCCCACTTGAATAAAGAATATTTTGATTTGATTTGGAGGAATTTTGATTATTATAATGTAATGATTAATTTACGAATTTATGAATGCAGTTCATAACTTCGTAATTTAATTATTTTTTTATTGAAAAAGCTACATATTTTACAACCTGTTGAATAGGTGTAGAAATTTTACAAATTACAATTTTAATTTCATAACAGCGTCAAGAACACGACAATACTTTTGGCAGGTGGAACATCGCTAAAATGTCCTTTTAAATATGTAAAACAAAGTATTTTATGCTTTATTAGTTTAACATTCAAGTTTTAAATTATTTAAAGTGGTTTTGTATTTAAAAAATTGTAAAAGGGCGTAACCATTTTAACTTTGCATTACTGTTGTACCTTATTACATAGGGCTAAGGTCGATAATTCAAACAAAGTGGTGTTTTATAAAATTGTAGTACAAGTGTCGGCAAAACGTCCGTTAGTCTGCGGGGAGCCTTATAAAGCGCAGCGGTAGCAAATTAACTTGTTACGACCCATGTCTTTTTTATAAAAAAATAAAGCGGGCAAAGGAAATTTGTAAATATTAAATCTGTCCATGTGGAAATCGAATCTAGGTTTTTTCAATTACATCAGTAAAGAGGAAATTTGACTTATGATTTCAAACTCCTACCTGATGTTATATAGAAGGCCTGGGTTAATTTTCGCCTCTAAAAATGTACTATCTACTAATTTTAAAGTCTGGACTAATTATTCGTGTTCTCGTGGCTGGTTACCTTACCAGCAAATGCGTAAAAGCTACTTTCGAAAATGTGTTTTGGAATTGTTAAAGACGTGGAACAAATTAGCTTAGCAGAAAAAGGTTATAGAGAGCAAATCTTAAGAGATAGAGACATGCTGTCTTTGACTCTTTTTAAGAACTTTTAAAGGGGAACATTTCTGTTGTACATGCGTTTTGCATTGAACTGCCTCATTGGTCCAGTGGTTAGAATGTTCGACTACAGACATGAGGTCCTGGGGTCGAGTCCCGGGTCGGGCCAATTNGTCACATCGGAGAGTGAAGGAATAGAGAGTACACTTGTTGTGTACTATGCCTGCCAATCCGCAGTGGAGCAGCGTGGTGGGTCTATGCTCTAAAAACTCTCGCTCCTCGGAGTGAGGAGGCCTGTGCTGTGGAGGGCTGCTACTTACTTACTTACTTACTTATGCGTTTTGCGAAAATTTAACCGTTTACGTAGCGCAGGCGAAAGCTTTCAAAAGGTATAAAGTCCTCATTTTTGCTACATTTTTCGTTATTGCTCCGCTACCATTGCTCGTAACTTGACGAAATACATCATGTAGCCTTGCTCGATAAATGGCCTATCGAGCACCGAAAGAATTTTTCAAATCGGACAATTTTTCAATTCAAACTCTTCAGCTTTATAATATTAGTGAAATTCTTATTTAACATTGTCCAGCTGTAGTCAGTGACTGACTGACTCTTTCCCGTTTAAAAAGGATAAAGTTTAGCAGTAAGTGAGCCAACTTGTTGAGATTAATAATGTCTATACATCTCAGTTGCTGTGCGAGTGTCGTCGAAACATCCGACTAATTGCGTTAAAAGCGACAGCGTTACTACTGAACTCAATCGAGCGAATCTATTTCGATATTAATTGCTACCTGCGACTTCAATTGTGTCAACTTCAGTACTAGACTAAAATTATTGAAGTGAAGAGTTTGTTTGTTTGTACATATTAATCTTAGTAACTACTGGTTCATTTTGAAAAAAAAAGTGTGTGGCTGTGATATGAACACGGCCGTATGTTGTACGTAAATACGTCTCGTAACATGTGTTATAGTCCTTAATTAGTGTTTTTTCTTTTAGCTATCCAGTGGGGTCATTGAATTTCGGATGGAGGTAATACATATGTAGCTACAACAACAAACTACATGCCCCGATTTTGTTAATATTCGTTTTTTTAATTGCCTCCCTAGGGATACGATTTTATCGAGGAAGTCCAATAGGAGCGGTGCACCAATGAAGAATATTTCCACAAATGTCACAAAAAGCATAATTGTAAAAGTTCTAAAAAAATACATGATAGCATATACCTATCTTTTAAGGTTGGCTAACTATAACTTCACTTATGTTAACCTAATTTGGTCGAATGTTATTACCTTAAGTAAATGAAATCGCTAAACAATGATCTACGGCTTGATCTGATCGGTTTAAAATGAACTATTAGAAATTCTCTAAGACTATATCAACGAGTTCTTATACTTAGTCATTTTTACTTTTGTTTAATAACATTTTCTGTAAACAAGCAGATTCATCATATTTTTAGAAAGAAAGATAATCCGTTTTAAGTACATTAATCGTATAAGCCCTAAGGCATTTGTTTTCGTTTGTATTGTGTATTATTTTATTTCAATATCTAGGTAAGCCTTCTTTTACCTGACTTTGTTTTAAAGGTGACGAATTGTTCATAATAAATATTGTTAAATACGTGGGGTTCATAACAGCGTATTATAATCTCACTGCTGGACACAGGCCGCTCATAGGAGGAAGGTTTAGTAATCTTTTTGAAGTGAAACTGCTTTAGGCGTATGAGGGTATGTTAATCATGAGTTTCATCCGTCACGAAAATGTGCAACGTTTTTTATGCTAACTCCTTTGAAGGTAGGTAGTATTAATATTTACAAATACCATGTGGCATTTAAATTTGCCATTCGTCAGTTAATAATTTAATATACTATTTTTCATAAATCCTCTTTTATAAATTTTAAATTCAAAAACAAAATTTAATTAATAACTTCAAAGAATGACAAAATACACGTGGCATTATTATTTATAATTTGTTATTTGAGATTTAAATAAATTATTTGTATAATTTTCGTCACTGTCCTCACATGTTTTATTTTTTCCCTCCCTCTACGTTTTGGAAATCTCATGTTCCACATTTGTATAAATATAAACAAGATGTAGAAATTAGTTTGCCAAAGAAGTTTCACTTCTGATATGTGTGTGCTTTGTACGCATGCATTTAATTGTGTTTTTTTTAGAGAGCGTGGTTAATTCTGTAAATTCCATTGATTCGGGTGACAATCAACAATACACCATGTATTTGACACACATAAACAAGTTTTCTATAAAAGAAATGTATATATATACACTCATATAATAAATAAATACAATATGGGTCCAAGAGAGTCGCCAAGAAACAAATTCAAGGCAGTTAATATAATGACAGTTCACTGCGTATATATATTAGAAAACTTGTTGTATGTACATAAAAACATTGACTCTTTTAATAAAAAGAGTGAATGTACATCATATAACTTACGAAACCAAAACAAACTTGTTATAAATTCTAGTAGGCTGCATAAGATTAACAACTCATTTAAGGGTAACTGTATACGTTTCTATAATAAACTCCCACAAGACGTTCTAAAGATGTCAATTAATAAATTCAAAGTCTTTGTTAAAAGAAAGTTGATAGAAAAATCGTATTATAAGTTGCAAGATTACCTAGACGATAGAAACGCCTGGGAGTGAACGAATTGCTCTAATTTTAATTAAAATATAGTAACCTAATATGATATTGTAATGATGATGGTAACAAAAAAAATACCCGACTGAGTTTGTTGTGGGTTCTTCTCGGATCAGGGCGCGAAGGAACCCTCGTAACTTTAGATTTTAAGTCGTTCTTGAGTACCATCATCAGACGTATATTAGAATCAGAGTGTGGAAAAAAAAATATAATTTGACGATTCAAAAGTGCTGTAATATGCCTACCTGAATAAAGATATTTTGATTTTGATTTTGAAATAGTTAATTAAAAGCGAGTTGGGGACCAGTGGTACCGCTGCGTGTGTAGAGCACGCCTACGCACGACCCGGCATTGTCACTCATAATTCAATTTCTACTCTGTGTACTGTAGTGAGGGCATTACCATACTATTGTGACAATATTATTTTATGATTGCGTTAAATTTAAGTATTGCTAAGTGATGGTGTAGTCTAAAACGGTACCGTGCTCTATGATTCCATTAGGGTGCTATGAAAGAAAGGATTGTAGTAGGCCCTTAGACAACGTCACTTTCTAAGATTGCTAACGCTTAAAAAACATATGGGAATGACTTTTAATATCGACACATATCGAAAGATGAAATGTCATTCCCATACATTTTTAAGCGTTAACTTTCTTCGTTAGTTACGTTTTAACGCCAAGATAACTTGAAAACAACTCTGGAGCAGATGTACTTATAAATAAAATCAAAATTGTTTTTTTATTGCTGACTGTGATCATAGCTGATGGTAAGTGATGATACAGTCTATGATCGAAGCGCGTTAATCTGTTAATAGGTGATTTACCTGTAATAGTTTCTAGAGAGCATCGTACCGGAACATCAATCACTTTGTTTGGCGGTACGTCTTTGCTGGCTGGGTGATAAAGAAAATACAATTTCTAAATTCGTCCTATCTGGGATCGATCCCGGGACCTCTGCTAATAAAGCGAATACTCGCACCACTGACCGTCAAAATGTCTGTTTTTAATTTCTTTCAACTTTCTACCGCTTATGAAAGTGTTTATGACAGGAATTCATTATATAATACATTTCTTTTGGTAGAAGATAAAAACCTTTATTTTTTAAATTTTTCCTGTATCTGTGTATGTTCGGACTAATCACTGAAAGGCCTGAATCCAGTTTGACGAGACTTTTGCTGGAAGATAGCTGATTTCCTAGACAAGGTATTTATTTTTAGAAAAAAATGTCTTGCGAAATATAGCAGGTGGGTGACAGCGCAGGGAAAAGTTAGTGATAAATATAAAATTACTTTATTACAGGGTTTTTGGAGCATAAACCCACCACGCTACTCCAGTGCGGATTAGCAGGCGTAGTACACAAGTGCATCCTCCATTCCTTCACTCTCATAGTCCAATACGACGTCGACTGCCTCATTGATCTAGGGATTAGCATGTTCGACTACAGACATGAGGTCCTGGGTTCGAATCCCGGGTTGGGCCAATTTAAAAAATCAATGTTGAGTTTTCTATTATGATTTTCTCAAAGATTTACGTTATTAATTCAATCGTAATATTTTAGTTGGGGATGGTACATCACTAGTGGAGGTCCGGCGTTCGCCTCAATTATTTAACCTTACTTAAGGTGCGGGTCACAAACACTGCGCCGGAATCGAAGGTGGGACAACGAGTCGACATTTATCATATTACTGACTCATCGCTGTAGTCCACGTTACTTTTATTTAATCTCCGACTGTCATTTTACGTGACGGTAAGTGATAATTGAATCTAAGATGATAGAAAAGTATGTCCGAGGACGAACTGAAACTTGTTATTCTCATAATATATTAAATACTTTCATGTTATTTATAAATATTTTGTCGTACAATAAAGTGCTAACTGACAATTATACATATACATATGTAACGAAAACTGTTCCAGAAGCTTTACTTCGTGAAGGAAAGAAAAGTTAGTATCGTTTAAAAGTTCTATCTTCCGAAGTGGTTTCAAGTATATATAATTTCTTCCAAACTATTATATCCACAAATATTTAATACAATATATTACACACTACATTACTTCAGAACACTATATTTATTATTCACAACGCTTTAATTATTTATCACTTTACTAATTTCAACACTTACTATTAAAAAAACATAACTGAACTGCCTCGTGTTTTTTTATTCGAAGTGTGTAGTGAAGAGCGCAGAAGCTCTCCCGAGGGGTGGGCCCGTAGAAGGGCCCTCTTTTTGTGTCGCTGGGAAATGCAATTTACGCACTAACCCTGACCGATGACCAGTCAGGAGTGTGGGACTCGGCGATGGAAGGTCTCGCAATACCCACTTAAACCCAGCGGAACACTCTTCATTAGTGAGGCCCCAGGTGATCAGCTTTCGCATTCTGCCCTGGTGTCCAGGATGAGTTCGACGGACGACTCACGGAGGCGGGAGGAGATGCGCAAACATGCGCCGCCTTGTATTCCGCCTCCTTCGGCGTTGAGGGGGTGCATCCACTGCATTCTCCCTCTCTCTCGCGTGGGCTTCCTTCAGCGAGACTGCCGTCTCGCAAAAGAAGGCCACTGCCGCCCACCATCTCGCGCTGGAGAGCATCGCGCCTACAAGGCTTCCCAACGAGAGGTCGCCGCCGATCAACGCCACCAGGAGGTGACGCTGAGGTCCCCAGGCCGCACAATCTGCCACAGTGTGATGCGCTGAATCTATAGCTGCGCCACATTGATGACAAGCGGGTGACTCCTAAGGGCCCTGCTGCGTCGTGGGGAAAACGTTGCTCTAAGGGCGCCTCCTACGAGGCTCGGACTTAGGCTTAGAGCAACGTTTGCTGCTGCTGAAAAGGACAATCGGACAGGTGCTTAGTCTTAACGCCCATGGGTCCGCGCCTGGGGGCCGCGGCCGGGGTGCGTCAGATACCGGGGACCACGTCTTCGCCGGCGAAGACGCTGTGTGTGTGTTAGTGTAGCGTTGTCAATAGTAATCTGGTCGTCTGGGTCGTCAAGGACGTGTTTGGGCCGCCTCTTCCTATCACTGCCTCGTGTATCTTTACCAGAGTTATTATATGGCTTCCCTGTGGTGGGGCGAAACATCGTAAAGATACACGAAAGAGCGCTTCCGTTTCCTTTTAAACAATAATTGCAGTAAACTAATAATAGTACTATTTCCGCTTTAACAACACCACAAATTTATAATTGCTAACACGTTAATGAATAAAATACAGAGAAAACACTTAAAATAAACGATTGTGAGAGCACAATAAAACGGCCTTATCTATTGGTTAGATATCATTGGCTTAGAAAGATTTCTGAAAGAGATAGAAGAGGCAGTGTGGTAATTAATTATGCAATAAACAAATACATAATTTATAATTGCTAGAAATATACGTACACTAGGCGTCAAAAAAATCGCACCTTTTGAAATTTTTACTTCAAGCGAATGATACTCTTAACTTATTAATTATGCCTTACCAAAATTAATATCATTTGAAAGCACAATTAATACACTTTAAAAAGGCGTATCGTTCTTTTCTGTAAAAACAATAATCATGAAACTTTAGGGTCTTTAAAAAAAACGTGCTGAAAAGCTCATTAGAGGACTCGCTACTTGTGCCACCTTGGACACGAATAAAATGAGGGGGGGGGAGGGGGGAGTGAAAATTAATTATGGGTCATTAGCTATCCAGACATCACTGAAGTCACACCTAAGGATATCCAGTAAGAAAAAACTCTGAAAAATGGATACTACGGCAGAAGAAGCAGCTCAAGTGGTAGCACTACTGCAATCAGGACTACGCCAAGTTTATGTTGCTCGACAACTCAACATAAGCCGTTTCCGGGTGAAACGAGTATCCCAGCAGTTCCGGGAGACTGGAGGCTACATCAGGAATCATGGATCCGGAAGACGACGTTGCACTTCCGACAGAGACGACCGCTATATTGTGTCGACGTCTTTGCGTAACCGATTCTCCAAAGCTGTTGAGCTGCAACAGCAACTCCGAACAGCTCGGAGGACGTGGGTGAGCGTCTTCGCAATAAGAAGAAGGCTGCGAGAGAAGAAAATCCAGGCCCGTAGGGTTGCTACTGGCCCAAATTGACAACAGAGCATAGGCGAGTCAGACTTCAGTTTGCCCGAGACCACGTGGATTGGACGTTCGACCAATGGAAGTCTGTCCTCTTCTCCGACGAGACTAGGGTATGCCTTTTCTGCAATGATAGGCGTAAAAGAGTGTACAGGAGGCAGGGGGAACTGTACTCACATGCCTGCTTTGAAGAAACCGTCAGCTACAGAGGAGGACCCTGCATGTTCTGGGGCGGAATTTCAATCCAAGGAAAAACCGACCTTGTGTGCGTCTTCTGGAGGTGCACGTAGCTAGGGGCCCTGACTACTCATCGGTACATCACAGAGATACTGGAGGACCGTGTGGTCCCATATGCTGGTTTTGTTGGGCCTGAATTCACATTCATGCACGACAACGCCGGCTCCCATACGGCAATCATTGTTCGGGACTACCTGAATCAGGTTGGGATCCCCGTGATGCAGTGGCCAGCGAAAAGTTCTGACCTGAATCCCATAGAGCACCTTTGGGATGATCTGAAACGCCGGGCGCGATCTCGTGATACTGCCCGTGCCACCCTTGAACAGCTTCGGGACACCGTCGTCGAGGAGTGGAGTGACATTCCTCAATAACGCATCGTGACGTGGGTGAGGTCAATGAAGGATCGCATGGAGGCTGTAATTTTAAGAATTTGTTTTAATGTATTTTTTAATTTTGTTTTTTTTTAGATTAATTAAATTAAGTAATTTTGGCGTGAATAAATGTTTTTTCTTTTTTCATGAAAAATGCTTTTTATATGCTCAGTAATCACTATCACAGTTTTATTATTATTTAAAGGATTCAATAACCTTTAAAATGAGGCCCCACAGTTATACCTTACCATAGATGAAATAGGCTTTATAGCTGCTGGAAGTCAAATTTTTAAAAGGTGCGACTTTATTGACGCCGAGTTTATTTAAGGAAAGCGTTGCCAAAAGAATATTTACTGGGTTTCTCCTCGATATCTTCTTTGTATAATAAAGCTTCTATAACGGAGAGAATTAACCGTTCTAAAAACCTAGCTAAGGCTAATTGTTTTAAACTTAAATTTTCGTGGTTTATTAACATATTGACTATTTGAACGGGTACATATCACGATGGCGATTTTTAATTTTTAATTTTGCCGATATTTCGACCCAGTTGCATGGATCGTGGTCACGACGATACTGCTGTGGTCGGTTGTGTCAAGCTGTCAAGGGCAGAATCTGTCTACCCTACGTCTGATTCTTTCAGACGTAGGGTAGATCGGCAAAATTAAAAAATAAAAATTAAAAATTAAAAATCGCCATCGTGATATGTACCCGTTCAAATAGTCAATATGTTAATAAACCACGAAAATTTAAGTTTAAAACAANTGGTAGTTCATTCAACAGAGAGTCATCTATTCATGGGGGCTCCTTAATCCTAATTAACAAATCTTTAAAGTATAAAGAAAGGAGAGATATAGTGAGCCTATCTGTTGAACGGACAATAGAGCTAGCCTCTATTGAATTAGAGCAATTTATTATAGTAACTGTCTATAGACCACCCTTGTCAAGCTTTGAAAAATTTGAAAATTTAATGGACCAAGTACTGTTTACAATATCAAACACACATAAAAATCTAATAGTCTGTGGTGACTTTAACATAAATATATTGGAATGTAGCTCTTCAAGCATGAAATTATTAAATTTATTCAGTACATACAATTTAACAAATATGTTTATGGAGCCTACAAGAATATCTTCAACTAGTGCTACTTGCATAGACAATATATTTACAGATATAAAACCAACTGTCAAAAAGATAATTTCTAATTTAGATTCTGATCACTGTGGCCAACTCATTCGCTTTCCAACCGTAAATAAAACAGTGAAAAAACGTAAAATCACTTATGTCCCAATCACTACTGAGCGTATAGAGCGAATGAGATCAAACCTAATACTAAACTGGAATTCTTCTTCTTTATTGAATTCTCTGAATCCCAATGAAGTATACAACCGTTTTTTTAACAAATTTAATAAAATTTTTAATTCTATATTTAAGAGTAAATCGGCCATGTGTACTGACACATTGGCATTCAGTGAATGGGCAACAGTTGATCTACACAAAAGTAGACAAAAGTTATATGAGCTGTATGACAAGCGTCAATATAACACTAGTGATGAATTCAGAGATTATGTAAGATCATTTTCTAAAGAATTTAAAAAGAAATGTGTTTTAGCAAAATCGCAATACATTAAATCTAGAATTAAAAATAGCAGTAATATAATTAAAACAACATGGAGGATCATCAATGAAGAAACAGGAAAAGCATCCTCGCGCTTTAATGAATTCAATCTTAAGATAGACAATAAGAACATTACATTGGATTCAGAAGTTGCTAATGAATTTGAAGAATTCTTCACTAGCGCTCCTATCTCGACGACTAAATCTCTGAACTCATCACCATCCACTGCTCTCTCTTGGCTGGCTTGTAGTGTGCCTCAATGTTATAATATTTTCAAATTCCACCATGTCAATAGCTCGGACGTTATTAAGTCATTTAATTTAATCAATAATAAGAAAACAAATGATTTATGGGGTCTATCTGTTAACCTAGCAAGATCATTAATTGACATCCTTGCAGACGACATGGCTGAAATTTTTAATAACTGTGTAGATTGGGGTATATTTCCTGACTTAATGAAGTACAGTAAAATTATACCAATGTTTAAGTCGGGCAGTACTTCAGACCCCTCTAACTTTAGACCAATATCGGTTCTTCCGACTTTCAGTAAAGTATTCGAAAAAATGATATTGAACCAATTGCTACAACATTTTCAAAAATATAATCTATTACACAGTAAGCAATTTGGATTTACGCGAGCTCGTTCAACAACCGATGCTGGTGTACAGTTATTACATAATATTTACGAGGCCTGGGAGGAATCACGAGACGCGCTTGGTGTTTTCTGTGATTTGTCTAAGGCCTTTGATTGTGTCCAGTATGAAACTCTGATCGGGAAATTACGTCACTATGGCATCACAGACGCTGCATTAGACCTGATGAGTTCCTATTTAACTAATAGAACACAAAAGGTCTGTGTTAATGGAAAACTTTCAGAAGGGTCTGTAACGAAACTAGGTGTTCCACAGGGTTCCATATTAGGACCATTTCTGTTCCTCATTTACATTAATGACCTTCCTTATTTTGTCAAGGACGGTCATGAGATAGTTTTGTTTGCTGATGACACTTCTCTAATATTCAAAGTTAATCGACAACAAACAGATTTTGACGAGGTAAACAATTCGCTCAATAAAGTAGTACAATGGTTTGAAGCAAACAACTTATTACTGAACGGGAAAAAAACAAAATGTATTAAATTCACATTACCAAACGTAAAGCAAGTGAGAACCATTGTTAAACTTAATAATGAGGAACTTGATCTGGTAGATAGTACCGTTTTTCTAGGCATTACTTTAGATTGTAAACTACAGTGGGGGCCCCATATAAGAGGTCTATCGAACAGGCTCAGCTCTGCGGCTTACGCGGTTAAAAGAATTCGCCGTCTTACGGACGTTGAAACTGCCAGGCTGGTCTATTTCAGTTATTTTCACAGCATTATGTCATATGGCATTTTACTTTGGGGTAATGCTGCTGATATAGATGCAATATTTGTGCTGCAGAAAAGGGCCGTTCGTGCGATCTACAATATGGGTCCAAGAGAGTCGCTAAGAGACGAATTCAGAGCAGTAAAAATAATGACAGTTCACGGCGTATATATATTAGAAAACTTGTTGTACGTCCATAAAAATATTGACTCTTTTAGGAAGAAAAGTGAATGCACCTCATATAACTTAAGAAATGGAAATAAAATTGCTGTAAATTCTAGTAGGCTACATAAAATTGACAAGTCATTCAAGGGTAACTGTATACGGTTCTATAACAAACTCCCAGAAGAAGTTACAAAAATGTCTCTTAATAAATTTAAATCTTTTATTAAAAGAAAACTAATTGAGAAATCATTCTATAATTTGAAAGAATACTTAGAAGACAAAAAAGCGTGGGAGTGAATGAATTGCTCTATATGTATATAGATATAGAATATTTTTAAATTAAATATTGTAATGATGATAACAAAACAAAAAAACGTACATCCGACTGAGTTTGTTGTGGGCTCTTCTCAGATCAGGGCGCGAAGGAACCCTCGTAACTTTAGATTGTAAGTCGTTCTATGTTATCATCAGTCATTAATTTAAATAATATATAAAAAAAAACGATATTTGACGATTCAAAAGTGCTGTAATAGGCCTACTTGAATAAAGATATTTTGACTTTGAGTGTGCATGTGTAAGCGTGTGTGAGAATGCGTGGGCGTGCGTGGGCGTGCGTCTAGAATACTTTCGTATATGGGGATAAGTGCGTGAGTATCTGTATAAGTGTACAGGCATTTTTCCTAGTGCCTCCAATAATAGAATTTAAATAAGAAATAATAAGTATAAAATTGTTTTTCTCGTAACCATATTGCAAAAGTGCGATCGTATGTGTGTGTTTCATGAACTGTGACGTGATCAATATACAATCCATCTATGTCCATTAATGTAATGTGTTGAATAATAAAATGAAGTAATATTTATACAAGAAAAGTAAGTTTGTTTTGTAACATATTTTCAACCAGTTATAACTGCTATAAAATACAAAAGATTCATTGTTAACTAGAACCTAAGGCAGTTGGTTCGACACTTGGATCCTTGTAAAAAATTGAATATTCAAATGATGGAGTTTCCTTTTCCTTATAAGCTTTTAATACAGACCAGTAAATGTTTTTGAAGGTTATATCATCTTTATAACGGCACAAAATTACACCTGATAAATAAATAACCATTGGCCATAAATACCTACAATCGCATTGTATACAGATTCAATTCGATCTGGATCAAACTCGGTTGGGCAATGTTCATTAAGCTACGTAAGATCTTTCTGTCCAATATCCCTCAGTGCCGGAAGACCACAGTCTTCGAACAGTGCGTGTTGCCAGTGATGACCTACAGATTGGAAACGTGGTCGCTGACTATGGGCCTCATTCGAAAGCTCAAAGTCACACAGGATGCGACGGAGAGGGCTATGCTTGGAGTTTCTCTATGCGATCAAATCTGACATGAAGAGATCCGTAGAAGAACCAAAGTCACCGACATAGCCCTAAGAACCACGAAGCGCAAGTGGCAATGGTGGTCCACAAGGTGGACCGACGACATAAGTAGCGTCGCCGGTAGCCGCTGGAGCCAGGCGGTACAAGATCGGGCAAAATAAGCATCATCAGGTGAGACCTATGTCCAGCAGTGGACGTCCATCGGTTAGAAAGGCTAGATGTTTTCTCAGTCATTATAATATTATAATACTAAATAACCTTGTGATACAATGATTTACGCGAGTTCAAGCAATACCTAAAAATGCAATCTTAAACTGTTATAAAATTGAAGATTATTGAGAATATTAAATATGTGTAGCTTCAATCCGGGGACTAGGGCCGTTGCTGCCTTGTGTCGTTCATTGGAGGAATACGAGTATGCCAATAATCACCACGCTTAGCAGGCGGATTGGTGATTGCAGTGCTGTCCTTTAGCAGGGTGTACCACGTGCAGCCGAGGTTGACAATTAGGAAGACAGACTGGGACAAGCCTCCCCTTTATACCCCGCGGCGCAAGATCGGGCCCAGTGGAATTCATTAGGAGAGACCTTTGTCCAACAGTGGACGTCCATTGGTTGAGACGCCCACGTAGACGTAGCTTCAATGATTTCTTTTGTAAAATATCATTAATTTAAAATAGTTGTCAAAAGAAAATGATGGTAGACATGGTAGATGGTACAAACGGACATACTTGACGATTAAAAAGAGCGTGTTGAAGCATATGTATATAAATAACACACGGACATTCAAGGCCGATTTTCTTAGATAATAAGACAAACATGCTATCTAATCATCACCTATACTAAATTGTATCATTTCTATTGTAAACAACAGATAACTATACTACGATCAGAAGCCGTTTATATTGTATACTAGATCCCCGCGGTCTTTCTTGAAATGAAACTTCTTATCACAGGTATTTATAAGTATCTGTTAGGATATAAAAAGATTTTTATTGCTGACAGTCCGAACTCAGACAAATTAGAAAATACCATTTCCAAAATTCGTCCTACCGGGGATTGAACCCGGGACCTCCGCTAGCAAAGCGAATACTAACTCCACTGCGCCAGCAAGACCGAGGTCTTTACTAAATTAACACAAATTTTACTGAGAAACACTTAAAAAACACTTATATGTAAGTAAACACACTTCTTACCGCCTTAGAATTAAGCATGGGATAACTGAGTAACATTCCTGTTATTCTGTTATTTGTTACTTTACTGATAAAATAACAGGTAACGAAAATAACTTGTATCCAAAAAAGGGTTATTACGTAACTGTCGATATTTTAAAATTTGGTGAACGAATATTATAATATCTTTATTAATAATTAAGCAATGGAATAGAGATAGTCAGATATGTATGTTAGATTAGTAGAATTGAACAAAGGTTAAATATTTTTTAGATAATAAAATTATTTTATTAACACAAAAAATAATATTAATATGTACCTATAAATGAACACTTTTATTTTATTTATTAATAGATCCTTTTACTGAGAAAACCAAAGATATTAGAACATTCATTGTGGTGTTCAGTTTGAGATTCTAATCTATTAACTTAATGCCATCTTCTTTATAGTGTCAGTGTGTATCATGTCTATATCGTCCAACAAATGTAGTTTATGGAAAAAATAACTTTTCTGTAACAAATAACTTGATAAAATATCCGTTATTGAACCTATAATAACGTTATTGAAGAATAGTAATACTCTCATTCTTATTTAGGATCGATAAATATAAAAGCTGAATGATAATTGCAGAATGTTTCAACTTTAACAGAAAATGCGGTCATAACTTAACCGTAATAAAAATTATTCGTAATCAAAATAACAAATTTACGCCCAGATTCCTGCCAAAGTCTGTAAAACATTATAGTTGTGATCAGAAACTGTCAGTTGACAATGACAAAGGTCAAAAACAAATGAAAAAAGGAACTAAACGACGGGACAAATGTTTGACAGGCAAGAATAGTCTCTAAGGGAATGCGAAATTGTTGTTTTTAATATATTCCAAGCATTGATATTTACTCACCATTTAAACCTTCCCTTACTTACACTAATGTTTCAAAAGCAAAATCAGTCTCTCGAGTTGTAGCGAAGGAACGTCTAACGAACAGCAATTACCATTATATACATATAATATAATATAATATAAGACTGCTTCATTGGTCTAGTGGTTAGCATGTTCGACTACAGACAGGAGGTCCTGGGTTCGAGTCCCGGGTCGGGCCGATTCAAAAATCGATATTGACTTTTCTATTAAGATTTTCTCAATATTTGCCGGAAGTTGGGAAGTTGGCGGTGTGATCCACGGCCGTTGGTCCTGCGCCCAATCTCTCTGGTCGTGTCGGATTCCCGTCACATCGGACTATGTGAGTGAAGGAATAGAGAGTACACTTGTGTACTATGCCTGCCAATATGCTCTAAAAACCCTCGCTCCTCGGAATGAGGAGGCCTGTGCCTAGCAGTGGGACGTTAATGGGCTGCTACTTACTTTTTTTTACATTTAATATAATATAAGATTGCTTCATTGGTCTAGTGGTTAGCATGTTCGCCTACAGACATGAGGTCCTGGGTTCAAATCAATATTGAGTTTTCTATTAAGGTTATCTCAATATTTGCCCGAAGTTGTGAAAAATTTGGCCGTGCCCGTGCCTCGGAGAGCACGTGAAGCACATCGGCCTATCAGAGTGAAGAAATAGAGAATGCACTTGTGTACTATGCCTGCCAATCCGCAGTAAAGCAGCATGCTAAAAACTCTCTCCTATGAGTAAGGAGACCTTTGCCCAGCTGTGGGACGGTATTGGACTGCTACTTACCTTATAATACAAGATAAAGACGTTTCATTTGTTCCGCTTGTATACAAGCACACTTTTAATTTCAGCCTAAATTATTACTCAAAACAATAAACATTTTCTTTAAACAAAATACTTGTGTTTATCTAAGCTTTTTTTCATATTAAAACTAGCTCTTGCTGGTAATTTTACATCAATTTCCAATTCCCGTTTATTCTATTACAGAAATTCAATATTTTTAAATATATGGCAGATATTTCATTAAATAATATAAATGTTTTTAATTTAGTTTAAATTTTAGTTGTAGTCTTTGATTTCAATTTCAATATTATGAATTTAATTAGTATCTTTTGTAATGTAGTTTTTAAAACATGTTACATTGGTTTTTAGCCTGAAATAAACGATATTATTATTGTTAAATATAAATAATATAATATGATATTGTAATGATGATGATAACAAAAAAAAACAAAATACCCGACTGAATTTCTTGTGGGCTCTTCTCGTATCAGGGCACGAAGGAACCCTCGTAACTTTAGATTTTAAGTCGTTCTGGAGTACCATCATCAGACGTACATTAGAATTAGAGTGTGGAAAAGAAAAGAAAAAAAAATTTGACGATTCAAAAGTGCTTTGATTTGACGATTTGTTAAACTCCAACAATATCGGGAGTCCGGCTATTTGTTTCTATTACGTAGTAATTCAGAAATTCTTTACTCAAGTAGGCTTTTAATACAAGTTTCATATTATTTCCAATGTAGGTACGACTTATGCTAACTTATATTGCGAAAGTAAACTCAGCCTGTCTGTCGCATTTAACTACTGAACCAATTTAAATGAAATTTGGTACTCAGATAGACTAAAGCCTGAGAAAGAACAATAAGCTCCAAGCAGACATCGTCGGGGCCAAAGCTCGTGATTGTGTAAAAGCTTGACTTAAAATATGAAGTTACGAAGGTTCCTTCGCGTCCTGTTCTGTGAAGAAACTACTCCATCATTTATCTTTTATCATAAACGTAACAATATAATACGAGAAACGTATACAGTTTCTCTTCAAAATGTTAATATATTTATACACCTACAACAAAAATTTATTATAATTAACAACAATGCCTAAACCACAGACAAACAACAAAATTTTTATACTTCTATATAACCTACAGTGTTTATGTTACCTCGAAAACTACATCTGATCCTGTTTGATAACCGTCGCAAATGATTATCAGTAAATACTGACGAATGAATCATTACGAACCGTTTTATCGTCATCACGCAAGTATAACGTTCATTACCTTAAATGGTAATTATCAAAATAGTGAATCATATTAGAGACAAATATAAAATTAATATAAGTGCAGCAAAAACAGTGAAATCTAAGACTCACAAAACTTTAATTATTGACTCAATTTTTAATAAATTATTAAACAAAAAAGCACCTAATAACACTATATTTGTAGTGTTATTACCATAAAAGCTCTCTTAATGATAAACAATTTCAATTGAATCAAAGTTTACAAAACTCTATATAAAAAGCTCTACATTTTATAAAGTTCATTTAACGCAAAAAGACGAGTCCAATTCGATCTCCACGCTAGAACTTATTACCCTTAATGATTATTGTAGATATTTTAAACAATTATTAGAGAGATACAAACATACAATGATTACAAATTCATTAAAGTGTAAAAAAAAACTACATTTTGTCGGGTTCACTGAATGCGATAACAGTTAGGCTCAAACCTCACTCACGCAAGTAGAACATTAATTGTTACCTCAAATGATTATTATCGATGTCTTAATGAATCATTAAAGAGGATAAACAATTTAAAATGAATTAAAGTTGGCCAAAGTGCAGCAAAAAAACTATACATTTTGTAGAGTTCAATCAATGAATGCAACAAGACGAGTGAGGCTTGAGAGGGGCTCGGCGGGGGGTGCAAGGGGCGAGGGGAACGCGGGGAAGTAGAGGCGTGGCTCTATGTAAGGAAAAGCTCGCCTCCTGATTGGTCGCAGAGAGAACCAAAAGCTTCCGAGGCGGAGATAACTCCCCGGAGTATAAATAGCTCAACCCGCCTCCGCGCCCGCCAGTCTACTCGCCGCTCGCAGTGTCAGCGCACACGCGCAGCGCTCAGTCGATATCAGTGCAACAAAGTGTTAATCATGGTGAAGTTCGAAGGAGATTTTAGTATAAACGCCATACTAATGAATCATGCGGCGAAACCGCCGTCATCACCTACCGCCTCGTCGACAACTACACCGTCCGAAGCGGAGCTAAGCGACTCTGAATTAGACGTCACGGGAACGGAACCCGTCGATTGCACCAAACCGAAAGAAGACGACGAGAAAAAGGACAAGAAACACGAGAAACCAGCTTACAGTTACAACGCCCTCATCATGATGGCTATCCGAAACAGTCCAGAGAAACGTCTCACGCTCAACGGCATCTACGAGTACATCATGACCAACTTTCCCTACTACAGAGAGAATAGGCAAGGCTGGCAAAACTCTATAAGGCACAACCTGAGCCTGAACAAGTGTTTCGTGAAAGTGCCAAGACATTACGACGACCCTGGGAAAGGGAACTACTGGATGTTGGACGCGTCGGCGGAAGACGTCTTCATAGGAGGAACTACTGGGAAACTACGCCGACGATCTGCACTCAATGGTAGATCGAGACTGGCATGCTTTAAACGACCACTGTTCCCCGGTGCTCCACTGGCCGGACCTTACCCACCAGCCACCTATTCTCAACTAGTAGGCCTATACTCACAATTATTATACCAGAGATATGCCCCGATGCAAATGAAGACGCCACCGGTTGCTCCTAGCGCTGTACATCCGGCTTTCAGAGGAGAAATGGGATACAATCTACCTTATTCTCCGGCTATGTATTCAACTGAGAGATTGCCTAATTCCCCATTCTTTGGACAGTCTGCTCTAATGCAAAATAATCAGTTACGACAGACAGCAATGCTAGCTCAAACGTCTCCGCTGTTGCCACCATCGCCTCCAATGATGGCTCATTCGCCTCCCACGTCTGGAGCTTCGAGCCCCGAGTTGCCCTCGTCGTCTCATCATCCCCTCACCCCTCATATTTATAAGCCCGTGACAGTTTTGACTCGGCAGTGACTCTAAGTGCTTAATAATCTCAAAGAGGCTGAAACTCTCAAGAGTGGAATGGTTGAATCTGTGATTTAGGATTAGTTTAACGTAATACCAGTGTCGAGTATTAAATAATCTCTAGTATTGTTTGCAATATAGTATTGTTGTTAATTCCTTGTAGCATTCCGCTATTGTTTGTTAATGTATATTCTATTGATGTAAATATCTCCAAAGTGTATATTTATTGAACCGTTTAGGATTAAGATAAGAGATGTAACGAATAAACGAAAATATTTCTCATTTACGCCTTCGTTTGATTTATCATTACCTGTTAGCCACGACTATGTCGTAACAAATCCTACAATAAAAGGATCATCTTGGATTATATTTCAATTTAAAATATTATATTTAAACAAAAAACAGACAGGGCAATAAATATTTATAAGTAAATTTCATATTTATTAACGATACAGAATTAAATGACAATTGATATTTGTTTATCACAAGCATAATCTTTTTTTTACAACAAAAACAATAATTATTAGGTAGCTTATAAGTATAGGGTCTATAAATATATTTCAAAGATTGCACTGTTATATCTTCACAATATATGGTGTAGTATAAAATACTGAATTAAGAGATTGTGTTTTAATCTATTTATAATGGCTACCTGAAGACTTTGTTCTACTTAACTATAATAAATTATCCCAAGATGTGGTGTTTATTGTATTCTAATCTAATGACAACATTCTTCGTTATATTTTCTGGTTCTTTTATACAAATATATATTCAAAATTCATTTATTTCCAAAACACACACACACACACAGGATACATAATCTTACCTTTTAATTATTATAGTAATACTATACTTCTACCAAAAAAAAACACCGCTCTTCCTAGATACATTGTAACTTAAGAGAATTACAACTAAATAAAAACATAAAATGAGTAAGACTTGGTTGTAATATGACTGTGTTTTTATGTTTGTATGTTTGTGTGTGTTGCACAAGTGTTTGTATCCATATAACATCTAATCACCTTTTATTTTTGAACAATAATTCAATTTCATTTAAATTACCATATTAAATACTTTATATTTCATTTTTTTATGAAGCGTACTTTCTGATAATCGCCGACAATTATGTCAAACGCCATAATGTTACATTAAAAACAGTTTATATTGTTAAGAGCACTAAAGTTAGTTACATTAGAAAAGTCACTATGGTGGTTAAGTTTTCTTAAAATTTCTAATATTTCACTCAATTTTCTTATTTTTTTCCTTAATAAGGACCTTCTCCTGATTATAAGAAACCTTAAAAATAAAGATTTGTTGAGATTGGCCCCGCAGTGCACGTGTATTAACGTGAGATAGAGAAATAGGGACTTATTTTTATATAGATTTATAGCACAAGTTACGCTCTAATGTCGAACTTAAGTTGCAAGTTAGAGCTTACCTGTATAATCTGATAAGGGATATGATGCCCCATCTTTGCTGGTAGGCAGGTAACTAGCCACTCCTAAAGCCTCCTACCAGTCCAGACTTAGACAAAGGCGAAGATGTAATTTTCTAAGTGTATCGCTGAATATATTCTTTATTCTAGTAAGCTTTAACAAGCTCTTTTGACTCGTTAAACTTGTCTTTTGATAACAAATCTACCATCGGATATTAAACTTCCTTCAAAACTATTGAAGGTTATTTAAAAATATACTTAATGTATTTCTGTAAATTATTAAAAGATAATTCCGAGGTATTACATAGAGCACATACTGGTTCATTTCCATTTTAAATGAACACGTGTAATGGAGCTTTCGTGTTTAATTGAAATCAATTACAATCATTTCTCTTAAACATGTTTTACAATATAATTTGCTTTGTTTTTATTAGAATTATGTCGAAGTAATTCCGAATATAAAGATTACATACTAGTTCATTTCGCTTTTAAATTTAAACATTAAGGTTCTATTGCCAAAGTCTATACTTATATAATTACAGATTTTGCCAATGAAACTTCTCAATAAAGGATATGTTTTGTAACAACTCTATTATTATCCGCTAATCTCAAAACTGTCGAACTCTACTTGCTGCGACAATCTATTTTCTATAAATATCAATTTTTTTCGAATGTTATGAACTTTAAGGTTCGTCTAATTAGTTAATTAAACATCTCTTTCAATACACGTAATATAAGTAATCGTATAATATATATCGTACGTTTAATAATAAAGTGGCACAACAAAGTTTGTAATGTAACCTCCTTTGTGATTTTTAAAATAGAAACTTTTTTGACAGCGATAGACAAATACGCATTTATACTCTGTGTGCGTGTGTGTAATAGTTTTTTTTTATAATATTTTCATTGTGCATCTCTATGGGAAATGTGCATGTGTGGGAAATTCTCGTAAAATTTTTGTTTCACGTATTCATATATAGAAATATAGATATATAAGAGATACCCAGGAATCTATTGACTCATCACGATATCTCTGGAACAGTAAGGCGTAGACTTCAAATTTGCTAGGTGTAAGCGACGCGAAATCATAGATATTATATCTATTGGATTATTAATAAATAATCTGTGTACGCCGTACAATTATATATTTGATTCTGTTTTACTCGTCCAATAAACATTCGACACGGGGTGTGCATCATTCTCATGGACAGGGCGCTGGTGGAATCCTTTAGCAATTCTCTGCTGATTACCCAGTTACCAAGATTCTTCGAGAACCGTGAATCCAACCGATCCCTGCACAGAGGCGACGCGTTCCCCGCTTTTTCGAGCACAACCATCTGCGTGGTTTTATTCTACCGAACCCCTACATCGTGGTCTTCGAACAGGATCTCAGATATGTTCCAAACTCCACCGCCAAATTCAAATTCAAATAAATTTATTTGCCATATACAGGTTATATCGGTGTTTACATATAAAATAGTTCCACTGTATTTGCCATTTAATGGCATGCAAATATTTAGTGATGTCAAAATTTTAGTATGTCAGTAATTATTAATGTCAAATGAAATTATTTCATATTTTATCATAAAATTTTAAGTCGTCCTTTAGGAAATCATCTACACTATAGTAACATTTTCCTACCAAAAACTTCCGCAATTTGCTTTTCAATACTGTAATTACTTTAATGTTTTTAAAGTAAAGCGGTAATTTATTATATATTTTTACTGCCATCACTATAATAGTTTTATCCATTAAACTGGATTTAATCGGTGGTGCTTTTATTCTGGTGGGATTTCGCTGATCTTGANAGGAAGAACAGAACCGTGCATCTACATAGGGTATACAGAACACGCCGATGAAAACTACGAAGCAAAAATTCCTTTTGCCGGGTAGAGATCAGCTAAGAAGGGAAATTGCACCAGCAAGAAGGGTTGCAGGGATGTTATACGTATGTTTGTAAAACAATTTGCCTAAATTAATGAAAATGCTACCCAAAAAACATTCCACGCAGTCACTGGTTCAGCTAGTTTAATATAATAGGTTATTTTGACAAAGAATATTCTAAGAAGATTTAATTATATACATATTTACTATAATTAGACGAATACTATTTGTGACATGTTAATACACTTATATAATTTTAATTTGGTTAAAAAATCTTTCAAATTTATCAATAATCTCTAAGAGAACGTCAAATGTTTATATTTTCTATATAAAAGATAAGTGACGGTATGTATTTTCTGTGTGTCTACTTTTTTCTAATGTTTCTCAGTAGGCGAAAGGTACACAATCAATTATAAAGCAATACTTTACAGTTACAAGTCAAAGATTATGAAAAAAATGTGATTCGCGACAATCGGAAACTGCAATGTGTTAAAATTCATCGCAGAACCATCTATCACTAAGGGCTTGGGGCAAGTCACAAGATCAAAGAGTGCACACTGTTCACGGAATTAGTTTATATAATAAATGAAACAAAATCTTTATTTTATTTGTCAACCATATGTGAGCATATAAAAATATAAATTTAAATATTGATACCAGTAAATTCTCGATTTTTTGGTCAGATCCACTGAAAACAGCCACATGTCCTGGAGAAACTAGTTGTAGTAGATGTCGAAGAAAAAAGACTAAGGTGTCATTCTCATCTTTGTTGGTCCGATTAAATGAAAAGGATACTGCATTTCCAAAAACCCTAAAAAAACTGAGTTCAGAGAGATAGAAACAGCTTATCCATCCATCCACTATGACATATCAGCAAATACGACCTTCAGCAATTAAAATACGAAAAAGAAGTAGAATAACACAAAAGATAACGGCTATTCTAGAACAGTTGGGTAAGTACTCGCTTCGTGTACAAAAGTCATTGATTCGATTACCGGCAACGAAATTAAAAAATGATAATTTTTTATAGAACTGCCGAATTAATGAATATTTAATAGGCAAACGGCCACATTTCAATTCTATATTTCAGTGTTTTTCTTTGAGCGAAGAGCCAGCCGCAGCACTTTCCATGAAGCTGAGCTTTCTATAAAAGAAAGACATCCCGTCTTGATCGAAGTGATACCTTTCTTGGGCTAGAGACGCCTCTGAATGTTTAAGTAAATATATGTGAGTATTTTAAATTAGTAACCGTGGATTTATTCTTAAAACTACCACAAATCTTTACAAGAGAAGTTGACTTGAAACGCCTAAAGGAGTTTCACTTCAAAAAGGAGTCAATAAGGGTATTTATAATATTTACGGATGAAACGCGTGATTTGCACCACGAAGATGTGCAGCATTTACTCTGTTAATTCGATTGAAGGTTAGGTAGTTTTAATATTTAACAATAACATGTGGCATTTTTATTTACAATTCGTCATTTGAGATTTCAATAAATTATTTGTATTAATTTTTGACACTTTTAATGTTTTATTGGGCATGAAATTTCTAACATACCTTCCTTCGCTAAGTTTCGGAAATCTAGTTTTAATTTGTATGAATATAAACAAGACTTAAAAATTAGTTTACCAATTAAGTTTCACTTCTGACATTAATACTGAAAACGTGCTTTCTCATATTCGTGCGGTATCAAGAACTACACCAGTAATGCTAACGAAAAGACATAGGTACAGTTGTGGATATATTCTTGGAACTCAAATAAATCCTTACCACCGACGTCAGAACAGTGCTTTGATAGATGAAATATTAATCGCCTCTGCTTATATCTCGAGGCACAATATAACAGTCCACCAGTACAATGCAGTCACGACAACAAACAGACAATCATGCTCGGCTGTCAGTACAAGTGATCATTAATCATCCATCATCCGACGGGGCCCACGGACAGTTGGAACTAAATCAACAAGTTACCGAAAAAAACACACAATATACATCAGGATCTCGTGCTTCTCGAAGAGAAAATTCAAGGAGACAGCAATTATCATAGGACCGTATATTAAATACCATTTTATATACAGGAAAATAAGCGAAATGTACAGTTTTAATAGTGAAAAGGGCTTGGGCAAGTAACAGCAGTATTCTGAGCATGTTGAAGGCCAGGTACGACTCTCCGGTATATCTATACTTCTACACTAATATAATAAAGAGGAAAGATTTGTATTTTTGTATGTAACGAATAAACTGAAAAAGTACTGGACCGATTTTAATAATTTTTTTGTCATTAGAAAGCTACGTTATCACTGAGTAACATAGGCTATATTTAGTATTAGTTTACTATAGAAATCTTTAGAAATTCCTATTAAAACCAACCGAAGGTGTAAGAAAATTAGCCATAAAATGTCTTTAATCGCATCCGCTGTGAAGACTAATGATAGGACAAAAAATGTTCGATAATATTATAGAATATATCAATATCTACAAAAAACTTCACGAGACCATATGTCTAACTATTGTAGTTACGTCACTATAACTACTTTTTTACATTTAACAAATTGATAGAAATGCTGATCAAAATCAGACCGTGTTATCCATACCATTTATAAATTTTTATCCAAATAAATAATTTAATATTCCATTCAAAAGATATCATGAAATTAAAATAAAAATACATGCCGGCGGCGGCCGCCACGCAGCGCATCGAGAGAGGGGCAGTGCGGGAGAGGGGGGTGGTCGTTTTAATTACCATGCTTATAACTTAAATATCTGTACCTATTTATGTCTTCCCGTGCGAAGCTGGGAGGGGCCCCTATAAATTATATAATAAATTACATGTATTCCAGTAGTTTCTTTTAAGGACTTTCAGATAGTTAAGTATTCATAATGACATTCTGTTAAATTTAGTAGTAATCTTTGTAATTAATTTGGTATGCTTAATGATATGTAGTTTAATAGTACAAGCTATTTACTAAAAATTTGTGAAATATTCTTATGTATGTATTTGAGCCCCTGTGATGTTAAATAAATGAAATATATATATTAATTCAAGATATATAAACAAACTCGTGTAATAAAGTTTCAGATATCATTTATCGAGTTAAGTATACGCATTTTTAATAAGACTAGTTCATTAAGAAGTGGAAATTCGACCATAAAAAGTAAAAACAATAAGTCAGAAGTGAAACTTCTTTGGTAAATAAATTTTTTAGTCTTGTTCATATTTATACAAATGTAACACATTAGATTTCCGAGACCAGGGAAAAAGGCAACTTATAGACAATTTATTGAAATCTCAAATGACGAATTGTACATAAAAATGCCACATGCTTTTTGTCAATATGAGAAATTATTCATTAAAATTTGTTTTCTTTGTTAATTTAAAATTTAGAAAAGCCTATTCATGGAATATTTCTTTTTATATTTTACGGGAACTAACTTCGATAACTCTTTTGTTAGTTTTTTTTGCTCTTATGACAGAAAAAATTACCAAAGTTAATTACCAAGAACACCTAAAATTTTTTATTTGATCTCAACCGTATTTTTAAACAATTTTCTTATCTATTTAGCGTGATCAAATAAGGTCTCCCATGTCAGCATGATTTAAATATAATATTTTAAAAACGTTCTAACAATGCAAGAATCTAACACATTACCTCTTTTACTACTAAATACGAATGTCTTTTAATAAAATCACAATGGAAATAGAAGAGTTTCATTGTGTGGTAATTCGCATATTGTTTTTGTTTTCTGAAGTAATTATTTGAATGAATTGAATTAACACGTAAGTCAAGAAACCGATAAAAAAACTATGAATATATTGCCACGAACGTAAACACATTATACCAACAAATTTGGACAAAAAAATACCTATTTCGCCTATTTTTGGAAAATTTCTTTAAACAATATATAATTTTAATTATAAAATATTTAAAATTTTGTTTTATTTATTTACGTCAGAGAAACCAGTGAGTAATAAATATAATATAATATAATAAGGTTTCATTTGTAATGTACAAAACATGTTTTAAACTTCAATGATATTTACTTCTTACATACACTGTTTTTACATTAAACATACATACATAGCATCACGCCTCATTCCCTGCGGGGTAGGCAGAGACAACATCCTTCCACTTGCCACGATCCTTGCATATCTCCTTCGCTTCTTTCATTCTCATTAAACTTTTCATACAAGTTCGTCGGTTTAGAGTACTCTTGACCTGGCCCTTATTTATAATGTCCTGGATTTGGTCCAGGAACGTTCGCCTTGGTCTTCGCCTTCCAACTTTCGCATTCACTCTTGACTCATAAATCCTTTTTGTCAGTCTCCTTTCATTCATTCTCTCTACATGCCCAAACCATCTAAGCATACCTTTCTCAATTTTAGTCACTACGTCTTCTTTTATACCACAACGTTCTCTTATCACACTATTTCTTACTCTGTCACTCAGTTTTAATCCACTCATGCTTCTCAACGCTCTCATCTCTACCGCATTTATTTTACCTTCGTGATTCTTCTGCCATACCCAACTTTCACATTAAATGAGGCAAATATATACGGTTTATGTAAAGTGGTACGCCTGTTTAACTTCTGGCGGGCGATCCTCTTTGGGAGTTGAAGGCGGAAGCTCTTGAAACTTCTTACCAGTGCAGAGTAGCTGCGAGGGCCAGAGGCGAAACACCTGATGCCGATGAGATCAGGAAGGTTAAGGTTGTTGCTGACAGAGCCTTGATCCTAGCATGGAAACAGGACCTCGGGTCCTCGGCAGCCGGTGGGGTCATAGTAGTAGCACTCCGCCCTCACTTGGAGCAATGACTGGATAGATGACAAGGCTGCATTGGAAAATACCTGCACTAAATCTTTGGCTGCGAGCCGTCGGTCAACTGCCACGAGTGTAGTGCTCCGGTAGACAAAGCGCACCACACAATGGCCGTTTAGCTGGTTGAGGCGCGACTAGAGAAATCATCAGCTAATCACCAAGAATGATGCATTGCTCAAATCTTAGAGAAAACTGATCGACGCGCAATTCTCCAAATCCTTTTCCATTCCAAAATTGACATTTTATTTTAAAAGCCTGTTTACGCCGAAGTGGCCAGTTTCAAAAGCATGCACTAAGTGTCGCTGCAGCCGTATGTCTTGCTTGGGGACCTCAGCGTCATCTTCTGACGACGCAGATCGTTGTGGCGTCTCGCTGGCAAGTATTATAGGTACAACGCTTGTCTAAGAGCAGGCCTGGAATGCCGATGCCACCTTCTGCGAATCTATCATTTCGTTAAAGGAGTCACGGCAAAAAGAGAGGGCTGCCGAAGCGCAAGACCCCCGAGAGAGGAGACGGAGATATATCCAACTTCTTCCACTGTAGTGCATTTTTGAGCCGGCTTGATTCGGAAGGGCCAGAGTGGAAATTCACAATGAACCTTTGGTCCTTCCATTCCTAAATGACGAGGGTTCCGCTGGATTTTAGTGGGTATTCTAGTATTACCGGCGAGTCCCACACTGCCGTCTTTCACCCAGGCGAGGTGCGTATATTTATTTCCCAGCGACAAAACAAACACTTGATTAATGTAGTCGCTTGCTGAGGATATTCGTCGGAATAGAAGTATTCCCACGGGATTAGGAACTACGCGAGTTATACCGACGGGCATAACTATTTTATTATATACGTAAGCGAAATACCATTGACTGACTAATCATGTTTTCTTGACTTCAATTGACTTTAAATTTAGTAAATTGAGTCCAGTCTTAATGTAGGCACTCATTGCAAACGGACTTCTCTATATGCCCACGGGACCAGGAGTACGCGGGTAATATGACTGCGTATATAAAAGATAAATATCATCGATTAACTGATCACAATATCTTTAAAACTATCAACTCAATTGACTTTAAAGTTAGTAAATTGACTCCGATCTTAATATAGACGCTCATATTTCCACGGGATCAGGAACTACGTGGGTAATATCACTGAGGACTAACGGTTTATACATAAGATAAATACCACTGACTTTTTTTTTAAGCTGGGAAATGCCTTTATGCACGCCGATCAGAGTAAAATCTTATCGGCAGTGTGGGACTCGCTGGTAAGCCAGAATACCCACTAAAACCCAGCGATACCCTCCGCAACCTTTACTGGAGCACCAGAGGATCGGTAGATGCAATCTACCCTGGCACTCCGGAAGATTTCTCTGGGAAACTTAAGAAGGAGGAAGGAGAAGCGCAAATCGACGTCTCCTACCTCCCAACCTCTAAAGGAGCGTCCACAGCGTTCTCCCTGTGCCTCTCATGTGCCTCCTTCAACGATATAACGAATACCACTGACTGTCTCATCACAATTTCTTTGAAAATATACGAGGGAGTGACGTTAAATTGTTTTAATTAATTCCTTTTTAATGTAGACACTCACTGATAACGTGTTTCTCCATATTCCTACAGGATCAGGAACTACTGCGATAAAACCAACGCCTAATATGTATATAAACCAAATACTACTGACTCATCACGATTTCTCTAAAACTGGCAACCCAATTGACTTTAAATTTAGTGAACTAACGCCTTTTTTAATGCAGACGCTCACTAAGAACAATCTTTCTTATATTCCCACAGGATCAGGAACTACGCCAGTAATATTAACAGCAATAATTAGTATGATATCTCCTAAACTATACACGCGATTGACTTGACATTTGGTGAACTGACCATTTTACTTACGTAGACGGTCATTGAGAATGGCCTTCATCGTATGGCCACTGGATTAAGAACTACGAGGGGGCAAAGCCGATTCGTATTTGTAGTAATTTCTTAAGTCTTTATTAAGTGACAACAAATAAATCAAACGCATTAATATAGAAGTACGTTATCAAATTAAAAGCCGGTAATTATCTGTGAGTTAATAAATCATATATTTAATTTTACTGCAACATTATCCAACATCATACGTTGTTCATAAATAAATCGGATTATAACTTAACTAGTGATGCCGCGCAGGTTTGTCTATGTTAAGAAAACAAATTTAGGTTTGATAAAAGAGGCTATAACGAGTTAACCATAAAAGATAGACATATGCTATCTTAGACTTGTTTATAGAACTTTTTAAGAGGAATATTTCCACCATACATGATTGTCGCGTAACTTTACCCGTTTAGATAGGGCATACGACGAAAGCCCAAAAAAGGGATGTTCCCAATTTATTGAAAACATTTCATTAAAACAACTCTTCTATTCGTCGTCAGTTTGGCTTAGAGCCTTTCTGGATAAATGGGCTATCTAGAACTAAAACAATTTGTCGATCATAAGCAGCAGTTCCAGAGATTACAACGTTCAAACAAACAAACCAAACAATCTTTATAATATCGGTATAAATATCCGTAAATTACTAATACTATTTCGGGTATATTGCTATCTATGGATTCATTTTGTTGTTTTGTTAGGAAACTCCTTATCTTCAGATTAGATTATCTTTATAGATCTAGATGCGAGACTTAATTCTGATTTTACACAATAACTGTATCGCCGAATCTAATATTATAAATGCGAATGCAACTTTGTTTTTATGTTATGACTCCTAAACCGCTGAACCAATTTCGAGGAACTTTAGTACATTAATAGACGAGAGAATGGAGCCATTTTTAGACTGTTTTTGGTATTTAATTATATAAAAATTAGAACTGTATATAGATAGATCTTGGTATATATATGCCGGAGTGCAAGAGTCTGTGGAACGCTGGCGCCATCTGTGTATCGGCGTGGGGGCTGAGTCAATAAGTGGCAGTCCGGCGCGTCTCTCGGCAGTTCTCGAGTGGCGGTCGGCCGGAGTTGTCGACTACTGAAACTGTCGCGTTCCTAGCTATTATTGTTAATGAGTTTGTGTAAATTTATATCGGGAACATTAAGTGATTGAACATTATAATCCGAGGTAATTAACAAAGTGTTTGATTGCACCAACATTACCCACGAACGCCCACAGAATAAGAAATTAAATAATGGATCAAATTAATAACGATGTCGGCGGAGAACCCTACGCCCCTGTGCTTTATGCTTCTCCGTTTTCTCTCTTATTCTCCGACATATATATAGACAAAAGATTGCAGCTATCTTTAAACTGGTTTTTGGATTTAAATACACGAGAAATTGGAGGAGATTTAGACTGATTCTTATATGTGAATAAATGAGTGATAACAATTGTACTTAGACGGACTTTTACATGTAAATAAGTGAGAAATTGGAGATATATTAAGACTGATTTTTGTATGAGAATAGATGTGAGATTGGAGTTATACTTACACGGACTTTTTTATATTTAAGAAAGTTAGACGTTAGAGCCATGTTTATACTGGTTTTTTATATATAAATATACAAGAGATTGGAGCCATATTTAGACTCACTTTTGTACATAAATGAGCTATCTCTAGATCGAGTTTACAACACATTAAGTGAATATCTAGATGTTGCAAATGTAATTTTATTAAGGTCGTAATTTCAAAAAATGTAGAATCTTGTTTTATGCACTTTTTATCAATTGCCTCCAGGTAAAACTGCCATGCCTGTCCAACGTGGAAGTTTCGTCCCCTATTTCAACTCCTTTAAAACATTTTACGCTATAAAAGATTTACGCTACAAAAAAAACAAAATACCCGACTGAGTTTGTTGCGGGCTCTTCTCGGATCGGGCGCGAAGGAACCCTCGTAACTTTAGATTTTAAGTCATTCTGGAGTATCATCATCAGACGTGCATTAGAATTAAGAGTGTGGAAAAGAAAAAGAAAAATATTATTTGACGATTCAAAAGTGCTGTAATATGCCTACTTGAATAAAGATATTTTGATTTGATTTGATTTATTTTTATCGATACACAAGGTCTAATGTATTTCTCCAAAGTTTCACCAAAATTGCTTCACTGAAAGCGTAACAAACAGACTCACATTCCCATTTCTAATATCAGTTGGCACATATTTATTGCAAATATGATTACATTTATGAGCATATAATTAATGATTCGTTATATTCTAGGTGATCTAAATGGGTTCCCAAACAAGAAACTTTGTTAGTCTGAAAATATCTCGGCAAATGATTGACACGTTGACGTTAATAAATTAGAGTCAATATTAATATTACGATAAAAATTCGACACTAATCCGACATGTCACCGTCACGTTTGCAAATATATTGTCAGCTAGAGGACTGAGATATCGCCAATTTCGCTTTACTAACTTATACTGCTATAAAAATGAGGAAACTCTGTCTGTTTATTTTAATTTATTTATGAAACTTATAAATATGAATCCACATAGCGATTTAATCAATGTAAAACATAATTATCGGGAAAACTGTCATATACTAATGTAATCGTTTAGAGTTCTCACGTTGCCAGTAAAAGTTCTTGGTTAATTTACATGCAAGGCTAATTTAAGTAATTATATCATCGAATATGTCTATAACTGGATTGGTGGGAGGCTTCGGTCTTAGCTTGTTACCAATCTACCAACAAAACAAATAAGAATTGTGTGCGTTCTGGTACAATTCTTTGTGTCACACACAGTATAAAATGAGGTCGCTTAAATTGTCTATTACCTTTGATCTTTTAAAGTATACAAAGGATTTTATTCAACAATAGATAGAGATATTCAAGAGGAATCTTTGCATGTATAATACATATATACTATATCAAAGAAAATACGAAAAATTCAACGGTTTGTAATGTGATGTAACAAACATATTTTTGTTCACTTAAATGGCAAACGCTGGCTAAACCATACGAGATAAATGAAATGAATATGCGAAAGAATTGTATATCTTAAAAAGATCGATAAAAAAGTCCCCATTGGTGTATATTTATTTCTAAAGGATAACCCACGTTCATAATTTTTATCTTTTACACATTACAACATTAATGCTTATCAAAACAATTAAATACATTTCTTATGTCGTATATTTCATGTAGATCAAAACTGTACTTAACAGCATTTCGCTGAAATGGATATGTTAGATGACGGTCGTTGGGAATTCCAGGCACATTTTTCCTGGATTACCCCTCGGCTAACTAATATCGCCTCAGCGCTTGGACGACTTTTGCCAAATGGGGGGGGGGGGGGGCAGAGNGGGGGGGGGGGGGGGGGGGGCAGAGTCACCATGCAGGAGGCTTTATGCCGGAATAATTACAAGCATGGCACTGTACGGAGCACCTTTATGGGTGAACGTCTTGATAGCTTCGAATCGAGCTCTCTTGCGAACAAGCCCAGATACAGACAGCCATCAGGGCAATTAGAGGCTACCGGACAGTGTTATGGACGGCGGCGACCCTCCTGGCGGATGGTCCCCCTTGGGAACTGCGGGCATATAGTTATTCCAGCTGCCTATCAGTGCCGGGTAGCTGCAAAAGCCAGAGGTGAGTAGCCTAATGTCGTAGATAGACAAAGGATCAAAGAACTTTCCGACAGGACCCTGATCAGCCGGTGGCATTAGCTCGTGTCTCTCTTCGCGAGAGGAGGGTTAGGAGCGATAGGCGTATGGACGCCCACTTTCTCCAGCTTAAACTCGCATAATTTTGTTTCTAAATACATAAACAGGCATCTCCAGTTACTGATACACAGACGAAGTCGCGGATAGAAGCTAAGATGAATATATTGTCTTAATTAAATTACATTCGGTCCGTGTCTTCGAATGAAATCGTGTGACATTTGTAACAAGATAATGCATAAAATATATAACTTTGTTGAAATATGTTTGAATTTTTTTGTAGAGAAAAAATTACGTCACTAGCGTCTGCGTCGCAAATGAGAGAACAAATTCGATAACCATGAAAAAGATTATAGTGAGTCACCCATAAAAAATAGCCCTGTTTTCGCTGGGAAATGATTTACACATGCTGGATGAAGTCAAAACTTAGATCCGGGAGTGTGGGACTCGCTGGTCGTACCAGGATACCCACTAAGTGGCCCTCTTCATCCAGGTGTTGGGGTCCAGATGTCTGCTGACGCATTCAGGTCTGACGCCTCGGATAAATACGACTTAAGGGTTTAGTTTAGTTGAGGGAGAGCAGGCGAGCAAAATTGCGCCTTCAGCCTCGCAGAAGAGTCATTGCTCTCCAACCTGAACCCGTCGCCAATCAAAGCACCCACAATGCTGGGGTGTGAGAGGTCACTCCCAATCAGCGATGTCAAGATGTGACGCTGGGGACCCCAAGCGTGACAATTTGCTGCTGAGTGGTGCGCAGCGTCGACGGCCGCCCCAATTTGGTGCAGATACCTGCCGAAACAACCATCTCCAGTTAACACCTGCACCAACCTGTAAGTTAGCGTATACCGTGCCCCCTGGCAAGCCAATCTTCCAAACATGGGCGCACCAATGCAACCATGGGCACAGCAGCAGCTGAAGACCCGGTTGGAGTGCAATAGTCTGTGGAACTCTAGCGCCTTCTGTCTATCGGCGTAGGGCAGAGTCAATAAGTTGCAGTCCGGCGCGTCTCTCGGTAGTTCTCGAGTGACGGTCGTCCGGAGCGGTCAACTATTAAAACTGTCGCGTTGCTAGCTATTATTATTAATGAGTTTGTGTAAATTGATATCCGGAACATTAAGTGATTGAACATTATAATCTGCGTTAATTAACAAAATGTTTGATTGCACGCACCATTATTACCCATCAACGCCCACATTTGGAAATTGATGTGATTTATGATTGATTGATATGATTATGGATGCCATTAATGACGATGTCGGCGGAGAACCTTACGCCCCTATGCTTTATGCTTTTCTTTCTCTCTTATTCTCCGACATATAATTTCGAAGGAAAGATAAGGAGACTTTCTCTGCTAAGCCGAAGCTCGGAATTACTCACAATAACTTCAATATAACCGCTTAATTTAAATAAGTTGGTGCTAGATGTTTGTCTAGGCTTGTAAGTAGTGGGTTTAAGCTCCAAAATCCATTCTCAATAAGTCTCCAGCAGTGGAGAATGTGTCCAAAAGCGGAACGTTAACAGTAACCTCACCTTTATACATACTCAATTAATTAATCAAATAACATACACCTATTTCATTTAAACAATGAAATAATATATTTAAATTATTGATAAGGTATGCCGTACCCGACAGTGAAAATAAATAATGTAATCCCAATCGTTAAAAATCCAAAAAAAAATTGTATAATATAATCAGTGACGATGAAAGGTATTCTTTTCAATATAACCTTCAAAGTTTTATAATTTAGTACAAGTCATCTACCCAGTAGAAATTAAATTAAACATCAAAATGAAATCCCAAATCTAAAATAATTCTATAAAGAACAAACATTTGTGTTTTTGTATGTATGTTTGTAACTTTTTCACACAAAAAGTACTGGACCGATTTCAAAATTTTTTTCACCATTAGAAAGCTGCATCTTCACTGACCGATATTACTCAAAAAAATCTCTCTCGTCAATCGCTCCTTCATGACTGAAGATCGTGGTCCTGGTAAGATCCCGATCGCGAACAGATTCATGCTTTCCACCCGCTTCTGTTGCTGGCCATCTTCGCTAGTTAAAAAAATGTAGTTTGTTTGGTCTCGCTCAATTGGTCAGCCCATCGTGTCGCGGAACGGCCTCGAGATCTTTTTCCGTCTGTGTTTCCCGTGATTATGAGTGTTCCCAAACATTCCTTTCGCCGCATGACGTTCCCGAAAAAAAGTCAAAATTCGTTGACAACAAACAGATGAGAACCTGACCTGGATTCCGAGCTGCGATAGAATAGATACGTTTCTGCGTTTGGCTGTCCAAGGAGTTCTTAACATGCACCTCCAGCAACACATCTCGAACGCGTCTATTCTTTGCTTTTCTCTTGCCTTTATAGTCCAAGTTTCAACTCCATACATAAAGATAGAGAAGATTAAGGCAGGGACAAGGCGACTCTTTGTAGTCAGTGAAATACCTCGATTCTTCCAGATATTGTACAGACGTGTCATAGCACTCTTGGCCATTGAAATTCGTCTCTTTATCTCCGGCACACAGGTGCCATCACTGCAAATCTGGGATCCGAGGTAGACGTAATTCTGTACGATATCAACGGATGGTATAATATTGGTGTTTAGTAGTTCCCCCGCCTGGTCAACTATCATTACTTTTGTCTTGTTTCTATTTACACTTAAACCCAGCTCCTGACTCTCTGCTTCCAGTTTTTGCAATAGTTCTTTCATATCCTCCGCTAATGCAGTAATGAGGACTTTTTTTTTTGCTGACAGTTTAGCGCTTGACTGTGATCTCACCTGATGGTAAGTGATGATACAGTCTAAGATGGAAGCGCGCTAATCTGTTAAGAGGCGATATACCCCTTACGGTTTCTACACAGCATCGTACCGGAACACAAATCTCTTTGTTTGGCGGTACGTTTTTGCTGGTAGGGTGGTAACTAGCCACGGCCGAAGCCTCCCACCAGTCCAGACTCAGACAAATTAGAAAATACAATTTCCTAAATTCGTCCTACCGGGGATCGAACCCGGGACCTCCGCTAGCAAAGCGAATACTCGCACCACTGCGCCAGCGAGGCCGTCAAA
>JACTOM010000904.1:462063-508341 GCA_015832385.1 Elymnias hypermnestra | reverse complement strand
TGTGACGGGAATCCGACACGACCGGAGAGAGATCAGGCGCAGGACCGACGGCTTAACGTGCTCTCCGAGGCACGGGGGTGGATCACACCGCCAACTTCCCAACTTCGGGCAAATATTGAGAAAATCTTAATAGAAAACTCAATATTGGTTTTTGAATTGGCCCGACCCGGGACTCGAACCCAGGACCTCATGTCTGTAGTCGAACATGCTAACCACTAGACCAAGGAGGCAGGCAGGATACCAATGCTATACTTTTTTAAATTGGCTAATGTATTAGTTAGATATATATTCGTTGTAATGTAAAATCTGTATATTAATTAAATTATGAATGTAAGTATATATCTAATTATCTGAAACGAAGTAATTAAATACTTTAAAATCATCATGAAAATCATGAAAATAAATCTATAGTCCGACTTAGTAGACTTACAACTAGTATATAAAATTGAAAATAATAATTAATATTATCCCTACATGTTGTCTGTCGTAGCAATGCATCAGTTTGATCCGTCTAATTACGCGCAGGTTATTTTCTTGTAGCTCCTAAGATATTAATTATATTTTTATTGCTCACAGGTTTGTTTTTAATTCTAATTCAAAATATCTTTATCCAAGTACTTTTGAATTGTCAAATATACGTTTTACTATATCAAATTCATTTACTTGCTCAATACAGGTCACAAATTGGTGTAAACAAGTATTTTCAAAGTATCAAAATATTTTATTATTAAATCATTGATTCTATTTATTCATCATCAAATATCTGACATCATAGTAACATTGATTCATTAAATATTGAAAAAGTTTTGTTTTAAATTGAGTTAGATGCAACGCTTCTGTCCAGGTGTCTATTGACTCATCACGATATCTCTGGAACCATAAGGCGTAGAGACTTCAAATAAAGTAGGAATATTCCTTTTGCCGAGTAGAGGTCAGCTCACAACGGATTTTACGAAATTGATTGAAATTTGGTACAGCAATAATCTAGAGCCTGAAAAAGGACTATAAGCTCTTTGCAGTAATGCACAGCAAATAACTCATTGAAATATTTATACGTATGTTTTTATATATAAAGCAATTTGCCTAAAATGATGAAAATGCTACCCATTCAAACCAATGAAAAAAATATTCAACGCAGACAAAGTCGCGGGTTCAACTTGTTATATATATGTCGGAATGCAATAGTCTGTGGAACGCTGACGCCATCTGTCTATCGGCGTGGGGCAGAGTCAATAAGTGACAATTAGGCCCACGTCTCTTGGCAGTTCTCGGGCGACGGCCCGCCGGTGTGGTCGACTTTTGAAACTATCGCGTTCCTAGCTAATATAATTAATGAGTTGGGCATTTAGTCTCAGTTATTAAATAAAGTGATTGCTTGCACCAGCATTACCCACCAACGCTCACAGTATGGAAATTATGGATGCCATTAATGACGATGTCGGCGGAGAAACCTATGCTTTATGCTCCTTTCTCTCTAATCCTCCGACATATATATAAGTCGGAGTTAAATAGTTTTTGGAACGCCGGCGCCATCTATTGGTGCTGGACATAGTTTATGAGTTGTGAGCCGGCGGCGTGGTCGATGAATTCTCGAGTGACGGTCCGCCAGAGCGGTGGACTACTGAAACTGTCGCGTTACTAACTATTGCTGTTAATGAGTTCGTGTAATTTGATATCGGGAACATTAAGTGGTTGGACATTATAATCTGAGTTAATTAATAAAGTGCTTGATTGCTCCAACATTACCCATCGACGCGCACATTTTGGAAGTTGAATTATGGATACACATAGAAATGCCAATGCTATGCTTCATTCATTATATATTTCAAAGTCCGACTGATGATGATATTAAAGAACGACTTACAATCTATAGATAGAAGGGTTCTTTTGCGCCCCGTTCTGAGAAGAGCCAACAACAAACTCAGTCGGGTGTACGTTTTGTTCTCATCATCATTACAATTTATATTTTTAATTTATTCTATATCGATTAGAGCAATTCGTTCAGATTTTTTATTATCTAAGTAGTTGTACAATTATAAAATGATTTCTCAATTAGTTTTCTTTTAATAAAAGATGTAAATTTATTAATTGACATTTGTTTTATACGTTTTTGTTGCCTCTGTTAAATATGACCGAGTGCAGTGAAGACCCAACAGACACTTATTACTAACGGAATCTTTTCCCTACCGTGCCATATGAAGTTCCACTTCAAAAATATACCTGTGACAGAAATACGAGCGTAATTAAACAGTAATTAATAAGCAATTAATTAAACGACTTCGGCGCCATTACGAAGTATGGACCTACGTGACTTGTAACACGGTGCTCCGGACGCAATCAAAACAGACTATTTTGATTCAATAATGGCCATTTTAATTCAATTAACGCGATATTTACTAACAAGTGATTTTGGAACGAGTTTCCAATTCTCTCGGTGGCCTAGATCAATTAACTATAGTTTTGTTTTAACCGCAAAATCTAACAAAGTTTATACAATGTATTATTTGGAATCGTGTGGAATCTTGTCAAGAGAACATACATACATACATAGCATCACGCCTCATTCCCATAGGGGTAGGCAGAGACAACATCCTTCCACTTGCCACGATCCTTGCATATCTCCTTCGCTTCTTTCAATCTCATTAAACCTTTCATACAAGTTCGTCGGTTTAGAGTACTCTTGACCTGGCCTTTTTTAAAATGTCCTGGATTTGATCCAGGAACGTTCGCCTCGGTCTTCCCCTTCCAACTTTCGCATTCACTCTTGACTCATAAATCCTTTTTGTCAGTCTCCTTTCATTCATTTAGTCAAGAGAAGTGAGTTTCAATTCTGAACAGAAACCACTAAGCTAACCCTTATTCAATTAGGCTCTAGAAGAACTTTTGAAACGGTTCGGAAAGTTGATTCCGCTGAGAAGAAACTGATAAAAAACTCAAAGGTTACTCCTTTAAATATAGTTTTTGTATGTTACAATGTGTTTAGCTTTCATGTGCAACTGGAACCAAATCGAAACATTTTTGTCAATTAAATAATCTTCAATATTGTAATATGTTTTTTGCAAGAGGATGTTTTTAACAAATCTATATACATAAAAGCAAGTCTGTTTTTCTTTGTTATCGATAAACTTGAAAACTCTGGACCGATCGGCATGAGACCATGACCATTCGACGCGGAATTAATTGTAGAAGGTTTTAGGCTTTTCATTTTTTGAATTTCATCAACCCTTTACCATTTCTTTTCAAATTTATGTGGATAGTCATTTGTTTCTGCTACGAAGCGCACAAAGACCGGCAAAATGTCTAACGTCACTTCAATGCTTATAAACGCGTTTCCACACACACTCCCACGCATCCACCCACGCACTCCCACGCATCCACCCACTCACACCCACGCACTCCCACGCATCCACCCACGCATTCACCCACGCACTCCAACGCATCTACCCACGCATCCACAAGGTTGTGACATGAATTATTAGACCGTTGTCTACAGCAACGGTTTTGTTAATTCATATCTAGGTTATGTAAATATGACATTCATTTATGCTACTATCTTTTGTTTAAAAATTATTCATCTTTCATAGGTTATGCAAAGATGTCATTTATGTTTCAAAACAAAAAAGATTATGTGTGTAATTTAATCGATTGTGTTTTGTTTAGTATTTGTAAAACTGAAAGCTGCCACATGCCAAATCTTTGTGGAGGCAACTCAAAACTGATTGCGGAATCTTATTAAAAAGGCGTATGTTCAATCCGACAAATGATTTCTGAACCTTCTTCACTCTAAAATATGGCATTAAGGGTTTGGCATGGCATTCGTAATATAATTAACCTAAATTAGTAAAAATGCTAGCGTTATATCGCGCCAGCATAGCTAGTGTAAGTATAAAGAAACAATCTTGACATATTCCCTCCATTTAAATAATGCCAGGCAGTCGCAATCGGATTCAACCGGTTCATAAACACATATATAATGTAACAAACCAAACTGCTGTAATGAAACGTGCTTTACAGGTGTTCGTTAAACAAGCATACACACATATACGTATATATAATAAAAAATTCGCTCTGCTGTTTGACGAATACCGTATCATTATTTGCACAATATATTACACGTGGAAAAAGTGGCCTTCGAAGGAAAAACAAATGAAAACACGTGACTGCGAAAACAATAAATAATATTGTTACTTCATTTATGTAATAAGCTACGATTGCTATCATAAATAAAGGTAATATACAAACAGAAGTTTTAAACACATAACAAATAAAACTACAGGCGATCATTGGAAGGTAAGAAAAACCAATTTGTCATATCATTTCTATTAACTAAGAATGATATTAAAGAATTCAGAATTTCAGAAGAGATTTCAGAAGAGGAATGGGATGTACGGATCTTTTCTTTACGCTGCATAATCTAAAAATGTTTGGCTAAACACTAAAAAGTTTATTGCGCGTTCGTAGATTTAGAAAAGGCCTATGATCGAGTGGTGAGGAATGAGCTGTGGTCAACGTTATCTACGTATGGGGTGAGCGGTTGTCTGATCCAAGCATTGAAGTCTCTCTATGAGGGTTCTAGTGCCTGTGTCAGAATAAACGGAGCGTACACGGAGTGGTTTCCTGTCGAGTGGTGGGTCATCCGCTAATGAGTTACAGGAGATTGAAAATATTATGAATAAAGCTTTGAAAGAAAGAAGTGAAAGTGAATGTACACAAAACGAAAGTTATGCTTTTTGAAAGAGATGAATCTATGATGACTGGCAATATTTTGATAGATGGGGAACAAGTGGAAGAGGTGAAAGAATTTGTATACTTGGGATCTAAATTTACAAAAGATGGAACATGTGAAAGTGATATCGAAAGGAGAGTGAATGCAGGGAATATGGTAAATGGTGCTCTGCATGCTTTTATGAATAGCCAGATGGTGTCTCAAAGGGCTAGACTGGCAGTGCATGCTGGAGTGTTGGTGCCAACACTTATGTATGGTAGTGAAAGTTGGGTATGGCAGAAGAATCACAAAAGTAAAATAAATGCGGTAGAGATGAGAGCGTTGAGAAGCATGAGTGGATTAAATTTGAGTGACAGAGTAAGAAATAGTGTGATTAGAGAACTTTGTGGTATAAAAGATGATGTAGCGACTAAAATTGAGAGAGGTATGCTTAGATGGTTTGGGCATGTAGAGAGAATGAATGAAAGGAGACTGACAAAAAGGATTTATGCGTCAAGAGTGCATGCGTAAGTTGGAAGGGGAAGACCAAGGCCAACGTTCATGGACCAAATCCAGGACATTTTAAATAAGGGCCAGGTCAAGAGTACTCTAAACCGACGAATTTGTATGAAAGGTTTAATTTTTGCGCCAAACTGATTTGAATAAACATAAAATACATTAAGAATATAATTATTTACATTGAAATTTAAAACTAAATATCAAAAATGACAAAAAAAAATGACAATTTGTAAAATTACTACTTTTAATTGTACTGAAAACATTCTATTAACTTGACATTTATATGCGTATTAGTAAATAAAGGCGTATTATTAACAAGGTCTAAAGTTAAAAGACCCCTTTATGCGTTGTTATAAGAAGAATCCACAGCAAACTCAGTCAAATGTTCACCTATTTACGTATTTATTACATATTACGTTATTGTACGTCTTTTTACACGAGCAGCCTGTGGATTGATTACACTCGAAAACAGTATAATGCTCTGCGTGTGCAGTACAATAATGCTTTCAGGATTCTGATGGGGCTGCCTCGCTTCTGCAGCGTTTCAGGTATGTTCACTGGGGCGGGTGTAGACTGTTTCTACACTACCATCCGCAAACGGTGTGCATCCCTGATGCGCAGGGTTCGGGGCAGCACTAACAGTATTCTGAAGGCATTTGCTGACAGACTCGATTGCCGGTACCTAAACCATTGCTGTATGGTACATGTACTGACAAATCAAGGCTGTTACTAGGTAGAAAAATTACTTTTAAGTAGGGTAGTGTACTAATATTAGGCTAAGATTATTGTTACTAACAGATATGATCCATTTGATTGAAATAAAAATTATTATTATTATTTGTCATCATGATTATATTGCTAACACATTTCAGTTGAAACAAATTAAATAAATTCATTCACATTCGAGCTTTTTCACCTTTTTTTAAATTAGTCTTTAGAATTTGCACGAATGAGTGAATGAGTGAGAATATAATTTCTACAAGATCAGCTGATGTGGGCCATGGGCTGTGCCTTACTGGTCTTGAATTCTATACCGAACGCCTTTCATCTTGCTCTCAACATGAGGCAGCTGTAATGCGACATGTGAAACATGAACGTAAAAACAAGAGGCCTTAGAAAAAAGCTTCACTATGAAACACATTGTGTGGTTATATGCAACCACAATGCAAATAAACAGCTGAAGACGACCATGGGTGCCACCTTATTAACCTTCGCTGTTTTTTCCGAGCGACTTTTGCTTTAGCCTCCCACCGTGTTGGGCTGTAATGTGACATATGATAACTAAACAAAAAAATTGGAGGCGATGAAAAAAGTTAAACTCTAAAAACACAATGCAATTAAACAGCCACGGCTTCAGCCTTATTATCCTTAGCAGTTTTTCCGAGCGACTTCAGCTTCAGCCCCACTCCGCAGCCGGCTGTAATGCAACATGCGATACATGGTCGAAATAATAAGAGTCCTTAGAAAAAGTTCCACTTTAAAAGACAATGCGTGGTTATTGTATATAACCACAAAGAAAGTAAACAGCTGTATCGAGCCATGGGAGCTCCCAAATTAGCCCAGGCTGTTCTACCGAGTGCTTATGACTTTACTCTACGATCGGCCGACTGTAATGCGACTTAGGATTCATAGTCGGCAAAATAAGAGTCACAAAACTCAATGCAGACGAAGCCACGGGCTGTGAGCTAGCGTATTTGTCCGCCCACGCGACAATCACATAGTTTACTTTAGTGTTTGTTGCGACAATAGGCCAGCGGTTGCGTCACGCGGCAAGTGTACAAACAACATCCCTGACACACCAGTTGTTGTCATTCCTTAATATTCACTGCGGTGCTTCCCAAAGTGTACTCCCGAGGATCGGACAACGATACAAGAAATAATACATTTAAGTTGTAGTACAAAAACTAGAAATAAACTTGCTTGTTTTCGCTGATCGGATCTCTCATTGCCGTGTATAAATAGACATCATTTTTATTTGTTTCCTCACACTTTTTCTATATAATAATGTACAAAAGAAAAGGGAAAGTATATCTGTGAAAGAAATAAGGTCCGCCACTCAGCTCAAAGTCGCGGCAAGCTGGATTTTTCAGGACGAACCTTAGGTGCTTCACAGACATCATTGCGACAGTAAATTACAATGGTACTATAATATACATACTACACACAATTAATAAAAAAGTAACTAAAGATCTGCAATACCCAATTGAAACGAAAGACAAAGACACTAAAGAACTGCAATGCCCAATTGAATCGAAAGACAAAGATACTAAAGAACTACAATACCGAGTCAAATCGAAAGAAAAAGGCACTAAAGAACTGCAATGCCCAATTGAATCGAAAGACAAAGACACTAAAGAACTAAAATACCGAATTGAATCGAAAAGAAAAGACATTAATGCACTGCTATACCGAATCGTATCAAAAGAAATAGAACTACAGTATAGCAGGCGCAATGCTTGGCAGTGAGTAGGATAGAATGAAGTTGCATCCAATTCTGCAAGGCTGTCATCTCGTGGAAGGAAGCGATGGAGGGAGAGCTTTTCTTCTGTGTGTTGGTGATGCCCCTTGAAAGGAGGAGGCCGGATGACAGGAGGCGTCTTTTTGAACGCCTCTTCGTTGGTTGCGTCCGTGAGTGTCAGGGCGAATGCGCAATTGAGCCTGTACCACCTCCAATTCAAGTTGACGACGGTTTCGCTGGATTTTAGTGAACATCCTGACCATACTAGCCAATCCCACACTCCCTGCCCTCGTGGCACAGGTTTAAAAGCATTTTCCAGCAAAAAAAGTTGTGAAGGTTTCAGAAATCGTTTGTCCGATTTACGCAAGGATTTTAACAAGAAATAGGTCAAAAACATTCTTTAACAAAAAGCATATTTAATGTTGAATATTATTTTTACGATAAAATTTGATTTTATCGTTTATATAATCGATTTTAAAGTAGTAACCGTTGAGTTTCTTGCCGGTTTCTTCTTAACCGAATCAACTTTCCCAACCAGAGGTAAATTTGTTACCAACGAACAGACGATTGACGATTCAAAATTACTCAAGATATTTGATTAGGAAGATTATTTTATATATAAAATATGTTGTGGCAGTAATGGTTAGGCGTAGTTTGAGGAGCAGCGGCTGCCTAGACGCAAGGATGCGCAGGAGCAGTGCCGGCAAACAATTGTCAGTCAAGTGAACACATCCTCATCAGCGTAATGGCTGCTTGAGAACCGTCTTCCACCGCCGCTTCCTGGCCGAGATACTGTTCTATCAACTACGTCTTGCCATCTATCATTATATTGTAATAAACTGGTGTACTGTGTATTTACTAACCTCTGACTAATAGTTTTAGGGTGTACATACTCGTATGTATATAGAAGCCATGATCTTGATATATAACGGTAAGGTGAGTAGAAGCCATTAATATCCTACTGCTTGACCCAAACCTCTTCAGTTATAATAGAAAGAGTTTTTAGAGCATAGACCCACCAAACTGCTCCACTAAAAGTCTCCGGCGCTTCTTTCGTTATCATTAACCCTTTCATACAGGTTGGTCGGTTTATAGTACTCTTGACCTGGCTCTTATTTAAAATGTCCTGGGTTTGGTCCGGGAATTTTCGCCTTGGTCTTCCCCTTCCACCTTTACCATTCGCTCTTGACTCATAAATTCTTTTTGTCAGTCTCCTTTCATTTATCCTCTCTACGTGCCCAAACTATCTAAGCATATATATACCGCATTTATTTTTATAATTCTTCTACCATACCCAACCTTGATTACCATATACATAAGTGCTGGCACTAATACTCCTCCATGCACGTCAGTCTGGCCCTTTGAGACACTATCTGGCTACTCACAAAGGCGTGCAGGACACCGTTTACCATATTCCCAGCATTCATCCCTTTCAATATCACCTTCACATGTTCCATCTTTTTTAATTTTAGACACCAAGTATACAAATTCTTTCACATCTTCCACTTGTTTTTAAAAGTTAGCAGGCTACATATCCTGATTCCGGGAGTGCCAGAGTGAATGCGCAAGGGAGCCTCTTACACTCCCAATTCAGGGTGAGGAGGGTGTCGCTGGGTTTTAGTGGGTATTCTGGCCTTGCCGGTGAGTCCCACACTCCCTGCCTCGTGGCAGGGGTGCGCAAATGCATTTCCCAGCGGGAAAAAATGGCTACATATCCTCAAGATTTACTCCCTGGATAAGGTTTCATCAGGATATTTTCCTGCTCCAGAATTCGAATCAACGACTTTCTCTGAACGTGTCTCTGATATAATAAATAAACTTTCCTAAAAACTGGAATGATAAATAAATAGAAAAGATAGATAAATATACTTTTAACTAAATATAGTTTACGATAACAACGCTAAAGTCAGACTGTTTAGCAACAAAATGTAAATATATTATATACTTTTTGTTTACATAAAAAGTTATCTATTCTGAATGAACAATTTTGGAGTTGTTACATAATGGTTTAAGCTTTCAGATATCTTGGGTAGGTATCTTAGTCATTATAAATACTATTGAAAAACCTAGAAGATTCTAGAAAGAAATTACTTTAAACAAACAATCAAATGAATCAACGTACACACCCACAAAAGTATCGAGTTGAATTTATTAAATTACAACACGACGGGCGTCTACAAATGAAGCTATCTATCGACGAATTCATTATTTATCGAATAACAAGCACGTCCAAGGTTCAATTTAATCGTGAAAAGATTTAATTTAGCAAATCAAAGACCGCTTGTTGGTACACAAATGGACTAAGTCATTATAAATACTAATCAAGTAGCATTGATCACGAAATAATCGACTTATACCAGTAGAAGCCAAGTAAGTAACTGCAACTCGTCGTTTTTTATGTAAATAAAAGATTTTAGGCTTTTTCATTGCTGACAGGTCAGTGATTGACTGATCACACCTGATGATTAGTTAGGATTCTTTCTAGTTTCCTATCCCGTGAGCATATAGGGATATCCACGAGCATAATTCAAATTTAATGGTCTAAAAGAAAATAAAATTGTTTTATCAATTTTATTACCTTCAGCAAAAACTTTTTTTTACGAAAATTGACGGTGGAGTTTGAAGTTTCCCACACTTATATTTTAGTGTAGAATGATAATATTTTTAAAAATTATGCATAAAAATACATACATTCAAATAAAATATCTTTATTCAAGTAGGCTTATTACAGTACTTTTAAATCTTCAAATAAAATATTATTTTCTACACAATTTTTCTATCAAATTTCTTTTAACAAAGACTTTGAATTTATTAATTGACATCTCTTAAACGTCTTGTGGGAGTTTATTATAGAAAAATATACAGTTACCCTTAAATGAGTTGTTGATTTTATGCAGCCTACTAGAATTTATAACAAGTTTGTTTTGGTTTTGTAAGTTATATGATGTACATTCACTCTTTTTATTAAAAGAGTCAATGTTTTATGTACATACAACAAGTTTTCTAATTTATATACGCAGTGAACTGTCATTATGTTAACTGCCTTGAATATTGCATCTATATCAGCAGCATTACCCCAAAGTAGAATACCGTATGACAAAGTATTTAAGAGGTTACATTAGAAAAGTCACTATCGTGGTTAAATTTACTTAAACTTTCAGTTTTTCTACGTAACTTTGTTAATTATTTCTTTCATACGACAAGTCTGCTGACAACAAACAAAATAACAAAAGAAATATCGAAATTGGTAACATAGGGAAATAGGAACCTTAATAATGTTGAAACTTATCGTTTAAAGTAATTATAATTGAATTTAGACTACTGTGCGACCAATACGCTAACACCTGTAAGTTTCAGTTAGGTTTCAATATTGTTTCTGACAATTTTATCCCTTTAATGGGAATGTCAAAGATTTTATATCATATGCCATTATCTTAGGATAAAGTAATGGTATTTACAACGCAAATGGAGTGTGCGTTACATTGAAGAGGTTACTCATACGATGTTATACCAAGATATTTCACAGGCGATGATCAAAACAGATAAAAAGTCAAGATACCAGTCAAAAGGTGACACAACAATGCAGCCATCATCAACAATGCACTCGCCGCAGTACATTAGCACTCGGCTGCGATCCGGTGACAACGCCTAATGTACCAACATTAAAAAACAAAAAAAAAACCAAAGAGTTCCTATACATCTCGCATCTGACAAATTTTCTAACAACAATACCGCACAGAATGATATAAGGGTTAAACGGATAACGCGACAAATTTACCTTGTATATTGTAAAAAACCTTCGTTACTGCATTTTAATCGTTATTGCTATAGAAATAAGACTTCGTTACGATTGTAACGGGCGTTATGTTGAGGTAAATACGCCTGTTGCTCGATAGTAAAGGGCTATAGAAGGCGGCGCGTTTGATGGCGTGTCGGATGTCTCTATCGAAGGCTTTACGTACGCCGCCTCACTCCCACACGCGGGTCCTATAAAGCCTTTTTTATTATTGAATATTTTGCAATAGAGTTTTTTATCTGCCCTATCATATTAAGATGATTATATTACTTAACAAATGCTCTTAAAAATGATTTGTGGACTCGTTTGTAAAGGCTTATCGATATGGTATTAATATTTTTTACATGAATGGTGTCGTTACGTTATTGTAATAATTTTTCATGTACAAATGGCGATCGCGGCTTTATTTATGTAGAATTAAGATAGTAAATAAATAACCTTAATTACGTACTTTACTTTATATTACTTTGGTTAAATAGATAATATGCATGTATATAAACGTCTTACAAAAATTCTTGAAGAATTTGTCTGTCTTTTTGTATCACTGAGAGATAGCTGATGTTAGAAGGAGTAAGGCTACTTTTATAAAAAAGGCTTTGGGAATTACACGGGTAATATCTCGGGGAATAGCTACTCTATAAATAATTAAAACAGCGTGCGTACAAAGTACACATGTCAGAAGTGAAACTTCTTTGGAAAACAATTTTCTTAGTCTAGTCTATATTTATACAAATGTAAATCTTTAGATTTCCGAAACTTAGAGGGAGGGAAATGAGAAGTTAAAATATTAAAAGTGTCGATAATGAATATAAATAATTTATTGACACCTCAAAAGACCAGTGGCAAATTAAAAGGCCACATTTTATTTGTAAATATTAAAACTACCTAACCTTCAAAAGAATTGGCATAAAAGCGCTGCACATCTTTGTTCATCCGTAAAACTTTTACCCCCATATGTGCCTAAAGAAGTTTCACTTCAATAGATTACATTCACTGAATAACATCTCTGGAAAGTTTTCTGTAAATTTGTAATGGAAACGTATTTTGTTGCCCTTAAATGAGTTGTTAATATTATGTGCCCTACTGGAATTTTAACACTTTTTCTTACATTATATGACAATGACTTTTTCACATATTGTGGATATCTTATATTGTTTATATTTGTTTCAAAGCAGTCGAAATGTCACTAGAATACAAATAAGGACATATAAATAACACTCCAAAATCACAATGAAAATGCTACATCCGTATTACCGACGTAATCAACTTTTTATTTCATTTTTTTATTGTAAAATATACCTTAAGTCAATGGCGTAAGATCTAAAACTGTAAAGGTAGGTCATGCAGGGTAAATGTACCCCTTTCAACGCTGTACCTTGATTTACAGCCAGCAATTATCCTCGCCGGTACAAACGACCCGTGACTGAGCGACATGTGTTTATGTTATGTGTTTAGACATGGCCGCGGTGTGATTCTCTAATTTTATAATCACGTGTGAAGAATTGGTGATATTTATTTATACCGCCTTTGTGGTGATATGTGCTTTTTATAACCAATACCGGCGTAGAATATACGGATCACCTTATGCCAAGTATCGCCCACTAGAGATATCTGCAGAGACGAATCGAGACTAAAATCATCCTTACGTGTTATAAAACTGTCTCATAGGTCTTGTGGATAGCTTGTTCGGCTACAGATATGAGATCCTGGGTTGAGTCTCGGCTTGGACGAATTCCGAAGTCAATATTGAGTTTTCTGTAAACAAATTCTCAATATTAGTCCCTAGTCCGGAAGTTGGCGAGGCGTATTTTTCGCCACACGAACAATTCCCCACATACACACCTCCGAGGCATTGCCAGCCAACGCCCAAGAGCAGCAAACACTGGGCGTCCCCAACCTCGTTAGCGTCTGCTGTCACCGCCTCCTATAGCAGTGGCGATACCCGGATTGGACTACGCAATGAATTTACCTGGATAGACCAACTACGCTAGCGGGAGCCAGCCTGTATGTTTCGGGGCAAAATAGAGTACCAGACATCAAATTGATGTCTGATGAGGCCCTCGGCCTCACCTCCACGCAGTTGAGAAGAACCCAGGATTGAAAATATTTGTCCCGTGTTGTGTAGTTTATGCTTAGATTGTTTGGGTAAGTAGAGAGAATGAATGAAAGGAGACTGGCAAAAAAGATTTATTTATTAGTCAAGAGTGAATCCGGGACGTTTTAAATAAGTGCCAGGTCAAAAGTACTCTAAACCGACGAACTTGTATAAAAGGTTCAATGAGAATGAAAGAAGCGAAGGAAATACGCAAGGATCGTGGCGAGTGAAAGGACGTGGTCTCTGACTACCCCCAAGGTCAGTCCTGCACCTGATCTCTGTCCGCGAGTGTCAGATTTTCCTTACATCCAGCTATGAGAGTGAAGTAATAGAGATTGCACTTGTGCACTATGCCTGCTAACCCGCAGAGGAGCAGCGTGGTGGGTCTATGCTCCTATGACTGGGGAGGCCTGTTATCATTTTCCTCTGTGCACTATAAAAGAAGATGGGGAAGACTACAGACGTAATAAGTCGTTTTCTCGTCCCCATAGAGATTTTTCTGTTTCGCCAGGTTAATTTCTCCTTACAATACAAACGAAAACGCGGATGCCAGCTGCTGTCTTGTCCGACAATGAGAGTGAAGGAAGAGAAAGCCCACTTGTTTTAACGGATGCACTTGTGTGCTATGTCTGCCAACCCGGAGCGTGGTGGGTCTAAGCTATAAAAACCCTTTCTCCTATGAGAAAGGCGGTCTGTAACCTACACTGGGGGGTTTATGGACTACTTCTTACCTTACCTATCTTAGTAACTAAATTAGTACAGAACAGATTTTAATGTAGTGTTCACCAATATGTGGTTCTTCAGGAAGGTTTATGTTTATGATTTGACAAAGCTTTATGTAAATTGATTAAAATATAACGATATTTGTGAGAAACCTCTCAATATTAAAAGAGGTGACTTACATTGTAAAGTTACGAGGGTAGTTCGCGCCCTGGCGATCCGACCTCATCTGGAACAATGGCTTTCCAGAGAGCACGAATAGCTCTCCTATAGATTGTATAGTTCTGAACGGGCATGGAACCTTCGGAAAGTTCCTGCATCGAATTGGCCGGGAGGAGTCACTGGCTTGCCAACAGTGTGGTGCAACAGTCGACTCAACGCATCACACTGTGGCAGAGTGTGCAGCCTGGGGACCTCAACGTCACCTCCTGGTGGCAATGATTGGCGGTGATCTCTCGCTGGGGAGCATTATAGGTGCGATGCTCTCCAATGATAGGATGTGGGCCGAAGTATCCTCCTTCTGCGAGACCGTAGTCTCGCTTAAGGAAGCCCATGAGCGAGAAAGGGAGAATGCAGCTGATGCTCCCGCTCACCGCCGAAGGAGGCAGGGTACTAGGCGGCGCGTGTTTGCGCGCCTCCTTCCACCTCCTTGAATCCTCAGTTGGACTCATCTGGGGTACCAGGGACGAATGCGAAAGTTGATCACCTGGTGCCTCACTTACGGATGAAGAGGGTTCCGCTGGGTTTTAGTGGGTATTGCGAGGTCTCCTCCCTCGCCGAGTCCCACACTCCTGACCTGTAGGTCGGGGTTCGTGCCTAAATGCATTTCCCAGCGAAAAAAAAGGTTAGTTCGCGCCCTGCTCTGATAAGCACCCAAGCATATAAAATTTTTACTTTATTCTAATTCGATTAGAGCAATTCATTCGCTCCCACACTTTCGTTACTTGAAATTCTTGAAGAACGATTTCTCAATTAGCTTCCTTTTAATAAAAGTATTAAATTTATTAAGTGACACCTTTGTAACTTTTTCTGGGAATCTGTTACAGAAACTTATACAGTTAAGCTTCAATGAATTGTCAGTTTTATTCATTCTACTAGAATTTACTTTTAGTTATACGACGTGCATTCATTTTTATTGTTAAAGTGTCAATATTTTTATGGACGTGCAAGTTTTTCGAATATGTACTCGTAAATTGAAGAAATGTGTGGTTCCATGAAACTGGTAGGCTGTAATGCGACATACCGTACATGAACGGAAACATTTGAGGCGATGGAATAAAACTTTCACTTTAGTAAACAATATGAACGTTAAAACCGCTATTTATATTAACGTAGCATTAATCTAATAAAAGCTAACCCTCTCGTAGCCGGCCGGCCACTTTGAGCGCCGTAATCCCTCTCGACGCGCTCACTAAACCGGAAAACGCAAATTATACAACAAAGACGTAACACATCTGCGTTCGCGCATCCAGCTTCGCACAAAAAACACTGGACAAGAGCGACTCGAAATCACTCCACACGGGTTCAGTTAATTAAATCTAAATCAATAACAAAATACAAGCTGACACATGCTTTGCTTTGCTTGCGTTTGCATGAACCATACAGTAGAATGCAGAGCTTGTACCTTTTTCAGGGTTGTGCCAGGCATGCATGGCACCAGATAATGGTGCTCTATGAGCTAATATAATGTTTGGCACAATTGTGAAATAAACGTTTTTTCTTTCTTTATTCTTTCTTTTTTTCCTACATCACTTAAAAGATGAAGTACCTAGGCCTCATTATTGATAGCCGGGGGAAGTTTGAAGCACATTTTGAGCGCCTCTCGCCCAGGCACGTGAGGGCGGCTGGAGCAATGAACAGCCTTGTGCCAAATGTAGGAGAGCCAGGCGTGAGTTGTCGTAGCCTCTACTCAGGTATGGTAGGCTCTATGGCGCTGTATGGAGCTCCCATATACGGGCACATACTCTCACCCCACGCTCCAGAATATTGCTGCTCCAAGCGCAGCGGATCATGGCGGTTAGAGTCATCCGGGGATACCGCACAATCTCCGGGGACTGCCTGCGCTTTAGCTGGTACGCCGCTTGACTTGCTGAGACTTGGACGCAGATGTACATGACAGAAGGCTGGTAACACGGCTTCGGGGCGAATCTCCGCCACAATTTAGCGGGCACTGTTAGCCGGAAGCGGGCCAGGAAACCGTATCGGCAATCTAGCCCGTATTAGAAGAATGGTTAAAGTACAGTCGTAAGTACAAGGCGCAGTAACATTCCACCTCGTTGCTTTGGCAAGTACCTGTGCGGAGTGGCTAGGTGTGAGCCTACCTAGTTGTGGCTGCGCCGTTAACACGGCCTTGAACCTGGGCTGCTTAGTGTGTCGCGCTCGTGGCGGTTATCGGTGTGGATCTCTCGCGCCCCACCGTCATTAGAATGATGGCGAGCAGCGAGAGAGCAAGTTGTGCTACGCTCTCCTTCTGGGGGGAACGTCATGACGCCGAAGGAGATGGCGAAGCAGTTGCAGGAGGCGGACGAGACCACTTCTCCCGTTCGCAGGGGAAGGCTGGGAAGAAGGCGAGAGGCCCACGATCGCTCAATAACCAAAAACTAACTCCACAAATGTACGATTGATATTGTATTAAACATCGACTTAAAATCTAAAGTTACAAGAGTTCTATTCTGAGGAGTTCTAATCCACGAGAATATCTTGATAAGAGCAAGTCATTTACGCCCACGCGTTTTTATCAAACCAATAATACTTCTAATTATAATACTTACGAGTATCATTTTTCAATGGATATATCATTCAATAAATTTAAATCTTTGGAGGATATCTCTAGTAAATTAGGGGTTTATTAAAGAAGTAAACAGTTATCCTTAAATTGATTGTTAATTTTATGTAAGTAAGTAAGTAAAAAAGTAAGTAGCAGCCCATTAACGTCCCACGGCCTTCTCACTCCGAGGAGCGAGGGTTTTTAGAGCATAGACCCACCACGCTGCTCTAGTGCGGATTGGCAGGCATAGTACACAAGTGCACTTTCTATTCCTTCACTCTCATGGTCCGATGTGACGGCAATCCGACACGACCTGAGAGAGAACAGGCGCAGGACCGACGGCTTAACGTGCTCTCCGAGGCACAGCGGTGGATTACACCGCCATCTTCCCAACTTCGGGCAAATATTGAGAAAATCTTAATAGAAAACTCAATATTGATTTTTGAATTGGCCCGACCTGGGACTCGAACGCAGGACCTCATGTCTGTAGTCGAAAATACTAACCACTAGACCAATGAGGCAGTCTTAGGCAATTTTACAATGAGGCAATTTTATGTAGCCTACTACAATAATTTAATTCCAATATCTTGTACAAATGATCCCTAATGTCGAAGGCTCGCGGGATAATTTTGAACCGTAATCTAATGGGTTAAGAGGCTGTAAAGAGCTGCAGATAAGCAGATTTATTATTTGCCATAAGATATGTTTAATAAATGCAAAGGGAAGCAGTCGTGCGGACGAGCTCTGCTCGACTGTTTCAGGGTGACCAGACTTTTATTTAATAATATATACAAAAATTAGTCCACCACGTGTGAACTTTGATAATTCTTTTTTTGTTGTATCGTACTCATAATAAGGTTCTTATGAAAGAAACAATTAAAAAAATAGAGTAAAACAAAACTTTCTAATGTAAACTCCTACGTCCTTTTGACAATATAAACTTTATGAAATTAAACTTTTTACCGATGAAACGCGAAATTAGCGTCGCGAAGATGTGCAGCGTTTTTTATATTAATTCATTTGAAGGTTAGGTACTTTTATTTTGACAAATAACATGTGGCCTTTTAATTTGCCACTCGTCATTTAATCATTTAATATAGTAATTTTCATAAAATATAAATTAAGAATGATAATTTCTAATATGGACGACATCACACCATCGCATGAGCATGGAGACAGACAAATTAGAAAATTTAATTTCCCAAATTATCTTTGGATATCGAAGCCAGTACCTCTGCTAGCTGAACAAACGCACCATTGCGTCAAAAATCATTTGCCACTTCAATCTTACGCACTATTTAACATCCATTGGAGATAATCTGATTAAAAAAAGTTACCAGAAACCATCGTAAGTGTAACAATTCAAAAAGGATGTATGAGTATTAATAGAAGATGCCTTCTAAAACGATGTTTTGTAAAGGCTTCTTTGTTAGCGAAATAATGCTTTATGATTGAGATTTTGAAATATAAATTTAATACTTTCAAGTTGTCTGCATCATAGAGTATTAGGAGGGTTATAATTCAAAGGCCATTGGTTTCTTTTTTATATATTTAGAGAGGGAATGCTTCTTATTCTCATTGATATATAAGACATTTTAACACCTAACATACAGTATTGTGCAAAAAGCAGAGCGATTCTTATTGGCGGTTGACAACAGTGTCAGGCAGCTGCAAGGAATAGAGGCGAACGGCCTGATGCTGAAGAGGTCCAGAGAATCAGAATCCTATCCGACAGGGTCTTGATTGGAAGGTGGAAGGCGGACCTCAGGCCTCCAGCTGCAGGTGTGGCCACGGTTGTAGCGGTGCGTCCATTCTTGGAAGATTGGCTTGCCAGGGGGCACGGTACGCTAACCTACAGGTTGGTGCAAGTGTTAACTGGACTATAATGGTTGCTTCGGCAAGTATCTGCACCAGAATTGGGCGGCCGTCGCCACTGCGCACCACACAATAGCAAATTGTCAGGCTTGGGGAGCCCAGCGTCACATGTTGACATCGCTGATTGGGAGTGACCTTTCACTCCCCAGCATTGTGGGCGCGATGATTGGCGATGAGTCAGGTTGGAGAGCAATGACGTCCTTCTGCGAGTCTATCAAGCTACAGAAGGAGGCACTGAACAGGCAAAGTGAGGTTATGGCAGACGTTACTCCCTCTCGCCGGAGGACGAGGGGGGCTGCCAAAAGGCGCAAATTTGCTTGCCTGCTCTCCCTCAACTAAACTAAGCCCTTAAGTCGGATTCATCAGGGGCGCCAGTGCTGAATGCGTCAGTGGGCACCTGGACCCCAAAACCTGTATAAAAAGGGTTACGCTGGGTTTTAGTGGGTACGATTAGCGAGTCCCACACTCCCGGATATAAGTTTAGACTGCATCCGGCATGCATAAAGCATTTCCCAGCGAAAAGAACAGAAAGAGCGTTCTTATAAAATTAGGTTTGATTAAACACTTTGTTAAAAGGTCTATTTAAAGATGGTGAGAATACTTTAGTAGAAACCTATAATTTTTATAAGTAATCCAAAATTGATTTGAAAGAAGGGATGGGAGAAGAGCCTGATATTATGACAAAACTTTCGTAAATGAAAATTTTATTGCAACTTTGAAGCAACGATGAATAAAAAGTAAAAAGTGACATAGATATCATTTAAAGAAATCAAGGCAATGTGACCTAAGTTTAAATGTAAAGTGTCGCTTTTACAACATGCAAAAACGATAATATATCACGATAATGTGTAATCAATCATCATTTCTTCTCTCATCTTTGCAGAAAAAAACCTATCCGAGAAATCGATGGAGAGAAAATACAACGAATTAAATACCAGCATTCAGTTTTTATTGCAAATTTTTCCTGATATTTGAATATCTGACTCTGTATGCGTATCGTGTCAGCACCCAAAAATACATGAAATTTGGTTGAAAAGGCTTGTGAAATCTATTTACGTCGGCCTGTGTATTATCACAACATTAACTGACATTAACAAACAACTTTCATTCTCTCCACTATTTAAATATACACAACTTGCACTATACTAATAATTATTTCCATATTTGATATTATACAATTTAGTATTACTTCTCTTAAAACAACTGCTTCACGTGCTGTGTCTCGTATCTCATAAATTTTTACATAATATTACACCATGATTTTTTTGTATTTTTAAGTGTTGCCTCAACATTACGCAATAACTCTCAACATCTAATTATTTGTAGTCTAATGTATCATAAATAAAAAGACATTCTAGCCATGTGATGAGGTGCAGAGATAATTACGCTTTTCAATTAGCCTTGGACAAGAAGAGAAGAAGAGGAAGATCTTCTGCCACGTAGTAGATAACTGTGTCCAAAGATTTGGACCTGAATAATTTATTTAGCAATACAAGATAGGAGCTCTTGACGCGTCAAAACTAGAAGGACCGAGCTCTAATATTTAAGCACATCAATGAGTCGTAGGTGCTGTTTTTACCAAACATGAAGGCATGGCTAGAAAGGAGGTGGGGAAGTGTCACTTTCCGGCTGACACAGATACTCACGGGGCACGGCTTTTTCGCAGAGTACCTGTGTCGGAAAGGACGAGAGTAAACGCTTCAATGTCACCACTGTGGATGGGAACAGGATGACGTCCAGCACATCCTGGAAGTGCGTCCATCATGGAATTCCATTTTAGCGAAAATGCTGGCGAAGGTGGCTTCGTAGACGGCGATGATATCCTTTTATGAATACGTCATGGTCAAGAAGGAGAGAGCTGAGCGAGAGCAGGAAAGAGCCACCATCTCTTGGAGACGGCAAAGACTGGGGTCGGCCTGTTAAAAGACAGAAATAACGTATCCGTGATAGTGGGACCTTAGAGTCGCGACCGGTCACAAATGGGGCTGTGGCCGTTTTCTTAGCACTCGTACGACTCCAGGAAGACTGCAGATCAATGTGCACTGACAACATCTATTGCCAACAAAAAGTATCGCCTAATAGGAGGAGCCTGAAAAGCACAACGTGGCGGGGGCCTCAGCAAATTTTTTGGAGATCCCGTGGCTCTCCGTTATACGTAGAAGGGAGAGAGGGAAATCATAAGTGCTTTAACAGCAACGGAAACATTACACAACGCATGATCGGCTATTAAACGTTACCCAACCCCCGGCGAAATGAATACTCATTGTACAATTTAATAAGTTCAAAACGCGTATCTGCCGACGCCATACAGCCCAATCTATCTCAAACATTATCGGCACGATGACGGCTGTTGTTTGTATATCGATTAATTAATAAATCGGGCCCCGGATCGAGACATCGAGATGTTGCCTCGGAACATGCCGCCTCTCTAATTGAGTCGTGCCGCCACAAAAGATATAAAAACAACCGTAAAAAATACCTCCGAAACTTCCAGAACTCACGCAGATATAAAACTTACCGCCTCGTATATAAAGACGCGTCTTTTACGAAAGACCGTCCGAGAGAAGTTTGTTTGAAAAAAAAAGATAACGCCGTACACTAAATGCCGAGCATTTTACCTGTCATATTATTAAAAAATAAATAGCCCAGCCATAGACGTATGGGAATCGATACGTTTTTGATTAATGGAGGCAAAACTCGATTATCTTGTTGGCGATACAGAATGGTGATTGATAGATTATTTTTTTCGCAAAAGAAACTTTATATGTCGCACAACAGCTAATAGAAGTATTGTTGGCCACGTTGTAACATTAGGGGTTTTTATTTAAAAGGTTTCACCCGTTCCCACCTGTTTTCTATTCTCACCATATCGCAAATTTATTTACTAGATGTACGCTACCATCTTTGTTCGACTGTACAGTCGGAGGCGGGGTCACGAGAACGCTACTGACAGACATTCGCAACCCCGCCAGCGATGTGCCTGTTTAGGCCCAACTCGGTCAATGACCAAAGCATACTCCGAAGGTGGATTGCCTGCAGCACCTGGCAAGCCACCAATCACCTCGTGGGACCTCTCTTTGTTCGGCAACGGATCCCGCTTCCGTTACCCAAAGGTTTCCACTAAGGAGGGAGACGGCGAACGTGGGCCTTTCGCCTCCTTCCTGGCCTTCTCCTGCGAACGGTCGAACTGGTCACGTTCGCCTCCCTCAATCGTTTTGCCATCTCCTTCCGCGTCATGACATCCCCGCAGAAGGAGTACGTAGCACACAATGCTCTCTCGCTGCTCATCATCATTCTAATGACGGTGGGAAGCGAGAGATCCGCACCAATAACCGCCACGAGCGTGGCATTCTGAACAGTCCAGGCTGGGCACACCTCAAGCGTGCGTTGGACCATGTCAACGGCGCAGCCACACTCTTGGCACACCTCGGTAGGCTCACACCGGTACTTGCCAAAGCAACCGTTGCTCGACAGAACCTGCACAAGGTGAAAAGTCACTGTGCCATGTGCTATTTCATGGCTTGCTTTAGGTTGACAGGACCGCCGCCCCCATTAAAAGCGAATTCGTTTGAAGGCTAGATAGTTTTCATATTTACAAAAAGCATGTGGCATTTTAATTTGCCACTCGTCATTTAATCATTCAATATACACTTTTTCATAAAATATTTCGTATGTTCACTTGTCTTAATTTTAAATTTAAAAACACGTGGCATTATTTGTATTAATATCCAATATTTTAATGACAATTCAATTAATCAAATTCCTAATGACATTTGTATTTTGCCAAAGGAGTTTCACTTCTAACGCGTGTTCTTTGTTTTTAATTTATTAAAACACTTATTTTACGTTATTATCCACGAAGTCCTTTTCTTATATAATACTCATACCTGTACATATAAAATACCTAGCTTAGTACCCTTCAATATTGACATTCCATATTCTCACTAGTACTCACTCATTATCATTGTAAACATCAATAAGTAGATAAGGTTCGTTACAATAAACAAGCTAGTTAAGTTAACATCCCTCTCACACCCTCCACGTCTCATCCATACCACATCGTCCTATATAAATACTCCCTCATTCCCAATTACACACCCTTATGGGATTAGGCTAAACATCCCGCCTAGGAAGAGGCGGCCCAAACACGTCCTTGACGACCCAGACGACCAGATTACTATTGACAACGCCGCGTACACTAACACACACACACAGCGTCATCGCCGGCGAAGACGAGGTCCCCGGTATCTGACGCACCCCGGCCGCGGCCACCAGTCGCGGACCCATGGGCGTCAAGATTAAGCACCTGTCCGATTGTCCTTTTCAGCAGCAGCAAACGTTGCTCTAAGCCTAGGTCCGAGCCTCGCAGGAGGCGCCCTTAAAGCAACGTATCCCCCACGACGTTTCAGGACCCTTCTACGGGCCCACCCCTCGGCAGAGCTTCTGCGCTCGCCTTCTCTCTCGGTTACGCTGTAAAAGCCAGTAGGGCTAACAACAACTACACACTTCGAAAAAAAAAAAATACACACAAATTCTTTATCCAACACTCTTAGTTCTAATATTGTTACTCTGTTTCTCATTATTTTGTTTCTCATTACTCTATTTCTTTTAAATCGTAATTAAGTTACTGTTTAGTTTTATTTTAAATTATAAAGTTAAGTCCAGTTTGTTTAACTGCCACATAACACATTAGCTATTATTTATTAATAAATTAATTAACGACACCGCAAGATAACAAAGTTTGAAAGGAACTGGTAAAAGCCTTTTTTTTTTAAAAAAAAGCATTAATGTTACAATGTGGTTCACAATGCTATTAGCTATTATGCGGGCGACATATTATGTTTCTCTGTCAAAAAAATCTATCAATCACCATTATATGGCCAACAAGATAACCAATTTTTGTATTTATAAGTGTTTTTTATTGAAAGATAAAGGTTTCACCCGTTCCCACCTGTTTTCTTTTCTCACAGATTCGCAAATTTTGTATGGGATTCGGTTCGTTTGACACCTTACACGTCTGTAACACGAGAGCCCTCGTCATTTTTATTCAATAGACAATGGGATAACCATTTATCGAAAGGTAAAGATGTACCTTCATAAATCGTAAATTTACTTCAATAACGTGATAAGTCCTATAAAAGATACTTCAAGAAAATTGGAGTACATGTTATTAATTAAAACTATATAGAGCACTGGTATCATTTTTTTTAAATGGAAGTGAAACTTCTTTAGGCGGTTGAGGGTAAAATTTCACGAAAATGTGGAGTATTGAAGGTTAGGTAGTTTAAATATTTACAAATAACATGTGGCATTTCAATTTGGCACTCGTCATTTCATAATTTTCTAAATTTTCAATTCATTCAATTTTTAATTTAATTAACAATTTCTAATGTTGACAAAAAACACGTGGCAACTTTATTTACAATTCGTCATTTGAGATTTTAATAAATTGTATTGATTTTCGACACTTTTAATATTTTAATGACAATTAAATTCCTAACATATCCTTTCTTTAGGTCTCTGAAATCAGAAATTTTACATTTGTATAAATATAAACAAGACTTAAAAATTAGTTAATAATTTGATATACTATTTTTCATAAAATATTTCGTAAATTCACTTTTCTTAATTTTAAATTTAAAAACACGTGGCATTTTTATTTACAATTCATCATTTGAGATTTCAATCAGTTATTTGTATTAATTTTCGACTCTTTTGATATTTTAATAACAATTAAATTCCTAACATATCCATTCTTTATCTATCTATCTAATACATTTTAAATTCGTAACATCGTTTACGTAGAATGTCCGACATTAGCAAATTTGAAAACTCACCAGTCGCAGGTCAGTTTCTTTAGTCCGATTTTAATAATTTCAAAAGTATTTTACACGCATTCAAACGGTCTTTAATTCAATATGTATTAGGATAAAGATTAAAACAGATATATGAATAATATGGTTTGATTAATGCCGGCACTTTTATTAACTTTAAAAGTGTAAAAAAGTAGTTATAGGTTTGCTCGTAGTTCAGTAGAAGTAAAAATCACGCTGCTTAAGGCATACTGTACCACATTTTACACGAGCAGCTTGTGGACTGACTATTCGCAGAAACGGTGTAGCGCCTTACGAGTCCAATATAACAATGCCTTTAGAATGCTAATGGAGCTGCCCAGATGCTGCAGCGCTTCGGGAATGTTTACCGATGCCCGTGTGGACTGTTTCTACACTACCATGCGGAAAAGGTGTACATCCCTGGCGCGGAGAGTACAGGCAAGCTCCAACCCCATTTTAAGGGTATTTAGTAACAGGTTCGATTGTCAGTACTTGAATCATTGTTACATGATACACGGGCTGACAAATCGAGCCGGGATAGGTTAGGTTATAGTTTTAATATTTAATTTCTTTCTTTTTTTTTGTTTAAAGCACTAACATTAGTTTTTAAGACATGTAACCTACTAACACATTATGATCACCAATGGTCGAAATAAAGTTTTTTTTATTATTATTATTGTTATAGTGGCGTAACTACAGTAGTTGGACATGTGGTATCTTAGACTTTTTTGTAGATATTAATACATTCTATAATATTGTAGAACATTGGTTTGTTCTATCTGTAATAGTTTTCACAGCGCACGCGATAACAGATTTGGTTACATTATTGCATTTTTAGGGATCCCTATTTTTTTTTGAGAAAGTAATATAGCCTATGTCGATTAGTGGAAATGTAGCTTTCTAATGGTGGCAGAATTTTTAAAATCGGTCCAGTAGTTTTTCTATGAAAACGTTACAAACATACATATAAAAACGCAAAAGTTTTTCTTCATAATATTAGTTTAGATGATTCGATAACATTCTGTCTACGTCTAGTTTTAATATATAAAATGGCACTGTTATTGAAATTTTATAAAACGATATGGTCTTTAACTGTTGAGGAACTTGGAGCTGAGGTACAGAAAAGGCTGGATAAATGGCAGGAAAAACTGGAAAGTGTAGGGTTTAAGATCAATAGGACCACAACAGAACATCTGTTCTGTGATTTCGGGAATCCATCCAGTTTATTTCGTTTTAGATGGTGAAGCTCTTCGAGTCTGCTCTGATTTCCGTTACCTCGGCTCTATCTTCCAAAACGACGGCGGTATTGACCGGGATATTACTAGCAGGATAAATGAAGGTTGGCTGATGTGAAGGCAGGTCTCGGGAACAATTTACGATCCCAGAATGCCCGTTAAACTAAAGGGGAAAATTTATATGACGATCGTAAGACCTGTCATCCTGTACGGATCAGAGTGCTGGCCCACCAAAGGGGAAAATGAAGGGAAATTGCGTGCAGCGAAGATGCGAATGTTGAGATGGATGTGTGGAGTGACAAAATTACATAAGATTAGGAATGAATATATTAGAGGCAGTGTGAAGGTAGCACTAGTGACAGAGAAGTTAAGGAGTGGAAGGCTATCCTAGTATGAGAAGGAAGGAACTGTGTGAAGGAGAATATGTGTGTAAGGGGTGTGAATGTCGAAATGACAGCGGATAGAATGAAATGGCGAAAGGAAACATGCTGTGCCGACCCCACCTAGTGGGATTAGGGCAAGAAAATGGTGATGGTCTTTAACTGTTGATATTAGAAACTTGTTTTAAGAATTCCATAAACAAGCAAAGATATTGCATACATATACTGAGTGCGAATAACCGCAATGTTGCGTGAGGGGAGGCTGCGGTCTACCGCTGCACAGTAACTAAAGTAAAGGGCATCGTAAGAGAAACGGCTAATATTTGCCATATTTATCCATCAGTTGATATAAGAATTCGTTTAAAAAAACATATTTTAGGGTTCCGTTATGAATAAACGCCCTTATAATAACATAAAGCCTTTCCTCGTGTTATACTTGTCGAAGAATAAGAGAGAAAAGAAAGCACAAAGCACAGGGGCCTAGGGTTTTCCGCCGACATCGTCATTAATGGCATCAATAATTCAATTTCCATACTGTGGGCTTTGGTGAGTATTTTGGTGCAATCAAACACTTTATTGATTAACTCAGATTATAATGTCCAATCGCTTAATGTTCCCGATATCAATTTACACAAATAGTAATAGCTAGGAACGCAACAGTTTCAATAGTCGACCGCTCTGGCGGACCGTCACCCGAGAACTAGCGAGTCCGCCGCCAGCTGACGACACATGACTCTGTCACTGCACTCCAATATACTATTTTAGAGTTATTGAGTAACATAGAGGCAACTCATAAATATACCCAAAATCATGGCGAAATATTACGAAATTATACGAATAACGCCTTTATGAATAGCCAGATGGTGTCTTATAGGGTCAGACTTGCTGTGCATGGAGGAGTGTTGGAGCCAACACTTATGCAGGGTATGTCAGAAGAAGCGTAAATGCGGTGGAGATGAGAGCGTTGAGAAGTATCAGTGGAATGAAACTGAGTGACAGAGTAAGAAATAGTGTGATAAGAGAACGTTGTGGTATAAATGGAGATGTAGTGACTGAAATTGAGAAAGGTTTGCTTATATGATTTGGGCACGTAGAGAGAATGAATGAAAGGAGACTGAGAAAAAGGATTTGTGACTCAAGAGTTCCTGAAACAATTCCAGGACATTTTAAACAAGGGCCAGGTCAAGAGTACTCTAAACCGACGAACTTTTATGAAAGGTTTAATGAGGATGAAAGAAGCGAAGGAGATATGCAAGGATCGTGGCAAGTGGAAGGACGTGGTCTCTGCCTACCCCGAAGGGAATGAGGCGTGTTGCCATATATGTATCAATTGTATAACTTAGTTTTGCGTGCTGTTTCTCGTGAAGTAGTTGTTTTAAAGGAAGTAATGCTAAAGAGTTGTTGTGAGTTGATAATAGCTCGGAAATAAAAATAAAATTGCTGGATTGCTTAAACAATAAAAAGCGTGGGCGTGATTGAATTGCCGTAACAAAAATAAAATAACTTTTCATCATATCTGTATCGAAAATTCGCACTCTCGGTCCTATTTTGTGTGAGGAAAGTGCCACATTGCTTCCTGATTAAATAAGCTCAATATAGTTGGCAATTTGTTTTGCTGCTTCATCAAAATTTCAATTAATTCTTCTTACGATTCCTTAGAACTTATTTACGTTAATTTATTCAAAATATTATATTACGTTTCACAGATCTACTGGGTTTTTGATTTACTTATTTTTAGGCTGCAATATAGTTTGTATTAGATATTAAAATTGTATACGCACCACGGGTCGAAAGAATGGCATTGCCACCCGCGTTTTTATCAATTATCATGCTGTCAGCAATGTCATCCTTGACCATAGGTGTGTAATATAGTATTATGTTACCAATCTCGATGCATTGGAAAGTCTTAGATTGACATTTTTCAATTCGTTATATCTTTTGAATGGAATGTCCAATTTTAATGATTTAAAAAGTATTTTACACGCATTGAAACGGGCTTTAATAAAATAGGATAAGGATTAATACAGAGATATGATTAATATAGTTTGATTATAGCCGCTACTTTTATTACGCACGTTACTCCTTTTTTGAACCGTTTTCATTTATTAAAAATGAGGTCGAGAAGAAAATTACATCTTGCTGGGTTGATCTTTGGGATTTTAAAGCAGGGAAAACCATTATATCTTCTCAATAAGTTAAACTGGGCAGGTGGCGGTGAGACGGATCGTCGAAGTTGCCGCAGTCAATTTCGAATACCATTTCACCGTACTGCCGCCTTCAGAGGTTCATTCACTTACTCCGCCACTAAATGTTGGAATAATATCCCCCCTCCAATTAAACAAACGAAATCAAAAATTACCTTCAAAAGACTATTGAAACGATTTCTTCTTGAAAAACAAAAAGAATTCCAACATCACGTGTCGGAGCTTTCTTTTCTATAAGCCATATATTCTAGTGTTAATGTGTATATATCAAATATATCTATGTTTATGTATGTGGCAGTATATATAATATAGTCTTTAGTTTAATTATTATTATATTTAATTAGTATATATTATTATTAATTTTGCAACATTTTTTATCAGGTCCTGTAGCTTTAGATAGTATATAAGGATAGATTAAGTTATATCGGGCTGCGTTCGTGATGGCACCTGGACAAGGGATCCAGCTGAAAATCAGCGCTACATGGTCTTCAGACTGTGTAGCATAAATGCTGAGCTGGGTCCATTTTCTAGGTTATGCCACACATCGCAGGGTATTATAAAATGTACTAAATTATATTGTGATGTGTGGCATAATTTATAAATAAAGATATTTATTATTAACTTTTAAAATGTGTAAAAGTAGATATAGTGGCATAACTACGGTAGTTGGATATATGGTATCATAGACTTTTTTGGAGATATTAATACGGTCAATAATATTGTAGAACATTTTTTTGTTCTATCATCAATAGTTTCCGCAGCACACCCGATGACAGACTTTTTGTTTCACACCGTGGGTTACATTATTGCATTTTTCTTAGGGATCCCTATTTTGTTTAGAAGGTTGTATAACCTATGGTACACACAGAAAATGCAGCTTTCTAATGCTGAAAACGTTTTTGAAATCGGTCCAGTAGTTTTTGTGTGAAAACGTTACAAACACACGATAACACAAATGTTTTTCTTTATAATATTAGTTTAAATGATGATAAAAAAGAAGATACCCAATTAAGTTTGTCATGGATACTTGTAAATCTTGATTCAAATCGCTCTTTAATATATGCTGAAAAACCTTGATTTGACCAAGAGCTGTAAGATCGTACTTGAATCAAGTATTTTAATTTTACTCACGCTTAACTGGGGGAGGAAGCTGATGAATGTGTGATAAAAAGTGTGATCTTCCGAAGCTTACAAGTTATTTCTCAAATAACTGTACATCGTGTATAAATATGTTTAAGATTAGATTAGACCGAAAGAATCAATTTGTTGTCAATGTTAATGACTGTTCTGACATTTAAAGCGTGTTTTAACTGTTAATTATTTAACAATAACGCCAGGAAACCTGCAATCTCCGGTGACCTGTTCAGGTCATTTCTCAAATAACTCTGTGTAGTGTTTCGCAGTTGGCACCTCCGCGCTGAAACCTTAGCCCTCGGCGCGAAACCTGACGCCGAGTACAAGGGCCCTTTCAACACAGCCCGGCCTGTTAGGGCACATTTGTTTGCTCCCGACACTCCACGAGACCAAAGACAGGCGGGCCTAATTCAATTTGTTGTGTAAACTTATATATTTCAATGGGAAATTTCGTTTTTTTCTCGTTTACGCGGCGCCTTCAAACGTTATCCATTCAGATTCAGCTCTTTATTATCAAAAGAAAACATTCACTTCATAAGGTATTGAACACTCAATGGCATAGTTTTGACCTCGTAAGTGCAATGCGAGTATTCACTTCGATTAAAACGACCCCGGGTTCGATTCCCATAACGGCAAATGTAGGCAATTGCATTTTTTTATTTGTCTGTATAAACTGTTAGTAGCAGCCCATTAACGTCCCACTGCTGGGCACAGGCCTTCTCCCTCATATAAGAGAGGATTTTTAGAGCATAGACCCACTACCCTGCTCCACTGCGGATTGGCAGGCATAGTACACAAGTGCCCTCTCTATTCCTTCACTCTCATAGTCCGATGTGACGGGAGTCCGATACGACCGGAGAGAGATCAGGCGCAGGACCGACGGCTTAACGTCCTCTCCGAGGCACGGGTGGATCACACCACCACACACCAATTTTTTTCCAAGTTTGGGCAAATATTGAGAAAATCTTAATAGAAAACTCAATAACGATTTCAAATTAGCCCGACCTGGGGCTCGAACCCAGGACCTCATGTCTGTAGTCGAACATACTAACCACTAGACCAATGAGGCAGTTTATTAACTGTCCGGTCGTGTGTTTTTTTTTTGGACATTTAAAGGGGGAACAATTCTTTGGTATATCATTTTTGGTAAAAGGTTAACGCTTGACTGTTATAGCACTTGATTGTAGATGATGATGCAGCTCAAAATAGAATTGTTCCGTTCCATAATATTACCTCGCATTACATAACAATTCGTAATATTGCACAATGTTATTGGTATTTTTATGTTTCTTTTAAGGTTGTCTCACTAGAACCTTTTAGAAATTACGCGGTATTGTAGGGCTAATGGAAAACACTACAGATACAGCGGTTATAATATCATATGCTAATTAGAAACAATATTTAGTCATGTTCCTTTGAAATTTGATATTAAAACTCTTTAAAACAGGATCAATGTTTGAAAGAACGATACACTGTTCGAGTGTTTCATTTAATCCGTATTATATTACAAATTGCGAATGATTCAATTAAAGCGATTTCTTATAACACGCGGTAAGCCACCGCGTCTGTTTGTCTTTCTGTCACTCAATAACCACTCAACGGATTTGCATGCAGTTTTCACTAATAGATAACACGATTCACGAGGAAAGTTTTAATATATAAATTGCAACGGTTTTATGTCTATAGATTTAAATATACCGATTATTGCATGTTACTTAAAAAATCTAGCCTCTTGAGAGATTTCATTCAAAACAATGCGTAATCTCTTTGAGATATAACAAGACAATGTATGGTGGGATTAATCCCCTTTTGTTGATCTACAAAAAAGTCTAAGATAGTATATATCTATTTACTAAGGATAACTCATTAGTTACAATTTTGTTTTCTAAAACATATAGTTAACAAACGCTTAGTTTTCCACTTTTTGGCAAACACACAGACAAACGCAGCGGAAGGCTTTCTTTTATAATATGAAGGGGTATTGAATTAAAATATAGCAATGACAATAAACTGCCTCATTGGTCTAGTGGTTAGCATGTTCGACTACAGACATGAGGTCCTGGGTTCGGGTCCCAGGTCGGGACGATTTAAAAATCGATATTGAGTTTTCTATTAAGATTTTATCAATATTTGCCCGAAGTTGGTCGGTCCTGCGCCTGATCTCTCTCCGATCGTGTCGGATTTCCATCACATTGGACCATGAGAGTGAAGGAATAGAGAGTGCACTTGTGTTCTATGCCTGCCAATCCGCAGTGCAGCTGGTACCACGCTGGTAGGTCTATGCTCAGCCGATCAGGCTCTGATTCACAAGTGGAAGGAGGACCTCAGGTCCCCAATAGCGGGTGTGGCCACTGTGGAGGCGATCCGTCCTCACCTGGAGCAATGGCTTTCCAGGAGGCACGGGACGCTTTCCTACAGACTGGTGCAGGTTTTGACCGGGCATGGCTGCTTTGGAAAGTTCCTGCACCGAATTGGCCGAGAGGAGTCGCCTGCTTGCCACGAGTGTGGTGCAGCTATCGACTCAGCACATCACACTGTGGCAGAATGCGCAGAATGGGGACCTCAGCGGCACCGCTTGGTGGCGTTGATCGGCGGAGAACTCTCGCTTGAGAGCATTGTAGGCGCGATGCTGTCAAGTGAGAGATGTTGGGCGGAAGTGGCCCTCTTCTGCGAGACTGTAATCTTGCTAAAGGAGGCCCACGAGCGAGATAGAGAGAATGCAGTAGATGCTCCCTCTCACCGCCGAAGGAGGCGGGATACNNNNAGCGCAAAAAAAAAAGGTCTATGCTCTTAAACCCTCGCTTCTCGGAGTGAGGAGGCCTTTACCCAGCAGTGGGACCTTAATGGTCTGCTACTTACTTAATTTGAATGACTATAAATGTTTCAACCTCTTACTGGACAAGAGACTTTACTATTACGTGCGTTACATAGTTGAGTGTGACGTCGCAGTCTAATTCAATACCCATTAAATAAGTATTAACTTGAAAATCTACAGCAACTGAAGTAGCAGAGCTTTAACTGTACATAATTGATTAAAATCTCTAATAACAAAATAAACAAATGCGGTGCATTAAGATCGCACCATTGTTTTACAATTAGATTGCGGTACGGACCGACAGACTTATCGATCATTATATCTCGTACCATAGAATTTTGAATCGTCATATAGATGTTGTATCATATAGTTCCCCGCGTAATGCCCAATCCCGTGTAATGATGGTGAAATCCGTACTTAGTTATGTAGGTTTACGGCAACAAATTAAATTTTACTTTTTTATCTTCAAGTATAATTATATTTTTGTTATTTTTTAATCCTCCAATTGTCACAAACGTATTCACTTTAAAAACGTGATCCCAAAAAGATATTATGAAAGTAAGCCAAGATTATCTCGTTCTTATAACATCAACTCTTTAACAAGTCAAATATTAAATTGGCATCGTAGAAATATCATTTTGTTGGTATGCAACGGATCTTTTAAGATGGTTAAGACAACCCTGAACCCATAAACCCTCTCAAACAATGCCCAAAAAAAAAACAAAACACCAGTAAAAAAACTTCGTTTATAAAACCTCTTCTAATCTTTGTTAGCTCTACCAAAGGTACCATTTCAACGATAAACCAAACAATAACTGACGATAATCTTTCGCTAATCTCACTGTAATAGGAAACGACTCTATCACCTTTGAATAGAGTATAAAATTGCATCAAAATAAACACAGGGATCGCACGGTCAACGAAATGTTTCCAATAATTAGTTATCATCGATCATCAGAGCTTGGCCACATTAATATAGATATTAAATGCCTTCGACAACTTTGTACTCATACAAAAATCAACTTTAACCTTATCAAAATAGAGTTTATATTGGCTTGTTTGTAAAATGTTAGGGCGGTGAGATCAAAGGCAGCGGCGTCTTGATCGGGTAGAGGTAAAACCAATTGTGTGACAGCGAAGCAGGGTAAGGGAGGGTAAGGAGGGGGACAAAACGAAAAAGGCATCAAAATGTTTGGGCGTTTTTCAAAGATGCCTCGATAATGCGAAATGATACTAACACGGACAGACAGACGTGTGATAGCGACGACGGGTCTACTGTCGCGAAATATTGCAAAAGCATGTATGTTTAATTATGATGTAACCCTCGCCCAATATGGCGGTATCCCATTCGTAATATACTAGGTGTCACCCGTGACTTCGTTCGTGTTAGATTCTGTAATTGAACAAGTCATTATAATTTGTAAGACTTGTGAGAGGATAAAGAAGTATGCGTCTATTTTATCGTAAAAGACACACTCATATAATACGTTAGTCGCAAAACGCATAAGAAGTGACACTTCAAAAAGTTTTGGAATGAATTGCTTCAACTACAATGAAATGAATAAGAAGTATCGACCTACTTTGTTTTGAGTTCTTCTCAAAGCAGGACGCGAGGGAAGGAAGAAAGGCGTCATTTTAAGTGAGTTTAGGGAAACCGTCTTTTTTACAATGTGCCCAGTTTTAAAGAGATATAGAGAGGAATCATTTTGATGGATTTAGTCTGAAGGAACTACCAATTTCAAACATAAAATATGTAATGTGATGGTTATCAAGTCTTTGAATGATGCATTGGACGGAGAGAAAGAACGACCAGCAAAGGTTCTATACCCGCAAAGGACGCGGCTGGGCGTCTGGAATCAAGTCGTTATGAATGGCCTTCTCCCTCCTACCTGAACACCTTTGTCAGCTTCAAACGGTAAGAAGACGTAAGCGACTTTCCGACACATCTAAATCAAATTGATCAGGATGCCTCTAGTTACCTCTATTCTGATGCAGCATCTTTCATCTTTCGGTAGGGTGTGTGAAAGCATTTCCCGCCTAATTGTTTAGGTGGGAAATGCCCACGGTAGGATAAATAGTAATGTTGGCAAGAGGATAAATCATGGCTGAAAAACGTTAGAGAGCGGACAGATATTGCGACTGCAGAAGATTGTTGCACCTCGTGCAGAACCGAGATTGCTTTACGGAACTGGCGAACATCCTCCAGTAATGGGGAGACACCCAAAGAAAAAGAAGATTTTCTAATTTATCTAGGTTTAGCCTAGAGAAGGCTGCTTGTTTTTTTGTCGCTATGAAATGCATTTATGCACCTCGACTTCGGGTGTGTCTTTCTGGACTACCGGACTTTGTCCTTTCCAACTCACTGTCTTTCCGGATACAGCCGGCTCACAGACTCCTGTTTCTTATTGCCCTTCATTGGGGCTGAAGTGTTTCGGCGGTGCTCCTCTGCCTTTGCCGCGCCTTCTTTAGTGAGATGACAGTCTGGTTAAAGGAGGCAACTGCTTTCCAGGCCTGCTCACTGATAACTATCGCATTTAATACTTGCCATTGAAAGTTCTGAGGTCCCTAGGCGGGACATTCTGCTACCGTTTAGTGTTCTGTTACTAAAGAGGCACCACACTCGTGACATTTGGTCGGGGACTCGCAGCCAATACTCGAAGCAACCATTACTGGTAAATACCTGTCTGTACCAAGATCCTGTCTTGTTACTACCAACAAAGACGTGCTGCGAAGCAAAATTATCGCATTTCGCTACGATGTGAAGAAACCCTAAGATATACATTAGCTCCAACCGCCACCTTAGTCTGTAGCATCACCTACCATCTGGCGAGATCACAGTGAAGCTCCAAACCTGTCAGCAATAAAAAAAACTTCAAATCTAGGTTAGCTTCATAAGCACTCGCATATTGGGTTGTTATCGTCGGGTGCAAGTTAATGATTTTGTTATTATTTGTCGGTAATCTTCAAACGATGTCAAATTCTGACGGATCAAGCCTCTTTGAGACGCCGCGCCAGGGGTACCATACATTTACATTTAAATAACTTCCTTACATATTATATAACAAAGTCCATCGTCGCGTCTGTTTGTGCACGATAAACTCAAAAACAATTGACTGGGTTTTGAAGCGGTCTTCACCAATCGGTAGACTGTGTTAATTTTTCTAGCTTTTGTGTAAATTATTTGAAATATGGCGATAATTGTTCGAAGTGTCGAGGAAAATTAAACCGCCTGGTGTTTTCATCTATAGCGATCCCTTAGTCTAAAGTCTGGGTGTCTTTTCGCAATGAAGTCCATAACTACTTAACAGATTTTTGTACGGTTTTCACCAATAGACAAAATGCTTTATGTTTACATTTCTTTAGGTTTCGTTGAAAGTATTGGAAAATATTAAACCGCTTATGAGCTTTCGTCACAAACTGCCTTACCCTTTCGAGATATAACAAAACAAAACGGTAGCATAAATACTTTTTTCCAGATCTACAAAAAAGTCTTATCTTTTCCATAACACATCATATCTAATTTATACATACATACATAGCATCACGCCTCATTCCCATAGGGGTAGGCAGAGACCATGTCCTTCCACTTGCCACGATCCTTGCATATATCCTTCGCTTCTTTCATTCTCATTAAACCTTTCATACAAGTTCGTCGGTTTAGAGTACTCTTGACCCGGCCCTTAATTAAAATGTTCCTCCCAACTTTCCCATTCACTCTTGACTCATAAATCCTTTTTGTCAGTCTCCTTTCATTCATTCTCTCTACATGCCCAAACCATCTAAGCATACCTTTCTCAATTTTAGTCACTACGTCTTCTTTTATACCACAACGTTCTCTTATCACACTAATCTAATCTAATTTATCTTCTTAGATAAAAGTAAGTTTTAAATGGTTTAAATTGAAATGGATGTTTACACCAATTTAAATTAATATCTATTTTATTTTATACTTTATTGTACTCCACACAAAAAATACAAAGGAGACTTAAACTATGTCAATCTGTGACGGACAGAAGGCGGTCTTATAACTTTAAAGCGATTTCTTCCAGATAAACGACATACATTCCATAATAATGTATATTTCTGTGCAAAGCCGGGGTAGGTCGCTAGTAATTGAATAAATGATGATTGCATTCCTTATTTGGGATTAATAGCCGTTTAACATAGTGGAGCAGTTCTGATCGTTTATTTATTAACACCGATCTCTGATCGGCGATTATTTAATTAGAATATATCGGTATTAGAGACGTTAGTTATCAGAATGTTATGGTTATACAATATTAATTCGGAAGCTTCCATTTTTATAGTTTTATATAAAGTATAATTCATTTTGGTTCTTTTGACGATCTCACTAACATCATCATGTTCTGATACAATTTGTTAGAATATAGATAGTTTTTTTTTATTGCTGACAAATTAGCGCTTGACTGTGATCTCACCTGATGGTAAGTGATGATACAGTCCAAGATGGAAGCGCGCTAAACTGTTAAGGGGCGATATACCCCTTACGGTTTCTACACAGCATCGTACCGGAACACAAATCTCTTTGTTTGGCGGTACGTTTTTGCTGGTAGGGTGGTAACTAGCCACGGCCGAAGCCTCCCACCAGTCCAGACTCAGACAAATTAGAAAATACAATTTCCTAAATTCGTCCTACCGGGGATCGAACCCGGGACCTCCGCTAGCAAAGCGAATACTCGCACCACTGCGCCAGCGAGGCCGTCAAAATAGTCAGTTGGCAACACTGATAGCTCTGAAAAGTCGTGAGATATTGAGTAATATAGTGGCAACACTAAAAATACAGTAGAACCATTGTGTGAACGAGGGATGTTCATGTAAGAATGTTATCGATTTATTTTGGGTATGCTATATCGATACTTTACGATATATCGATATTTTAAATATATCTTACTTGTATTTAACGACCCGAAAATGCTGCTATTCTTGTCTAACATACTAATATGAAAGATTTATAAATCCCAATACTTTTTCTAAACCATGCAAAAACAAAATTTTATTTACCCTTTTGGCTGTGTAAGAAACTGTGTGTTAATTCACAATTCCTCAGTGCCTGAAGACCAAGATCTTCGAACAGTGCGTGTTGCCAGCGATTACATATGGCTGCTGACTATGAGCCTAGTAAAAAGACTCAGAGCCACTCAGCGGGCGATGGAGGGAGCTATGCTCGGGGTTTCTCTACGTGATCAAATCAAAAATGAGGAGATCCGTAGGATAAATATAGTCACCGACGTAGCTTACCGAATTGCAAAGCTGAAGTGGCAATGGGCAGGGCACGTAGTTCGCAGAATCGATGGACGTTGGGGCCGGCAGTCGCTGGATACATGCGGCGCAAGATTGGGCCCAGTGGAATTCATTAGGAGAGACCCTTATCCAGCAGTGGACGTCCATTGGTTGAGACGACGACATTGCAGGTTTAAAGAATAAGTAAATATAAATAAAATAATGGAAGGTGACACATGTTATATTTGGTAAATCGGATGAAATATATCGATATCACATTCGATCGTCGATAATTCGATAGTATCGATATTTTTTAAAATATCGATTTATATCGCCCAATACTAGTGTGAACAGAGTCTCTCGTGCTGCCTTATGATGCAGTTGTTAATAAGGAATTGTGCTAAATTGTAATAAATAATTACGTCACCATTTGAATTTATATAATTCAGCACTATTCCTTCTAAAACAACTGCATCACAAGGCAGCACGAGAGACACACAATTGTTCTGCTTTATTTTAAGTGCTGCCACTATATTCAGAGCCATCAGTGTTGTCACCCAACTATCAAAGGGTGAATAAGGCATTTTTAATAAGATGCCGCAATCAGTTTTGACTTAGCTTCCACATAATTTGAAGAAATATGTTAAAAACGTCCCATTACAAAAGACATCTTGTAATGTTGATGACTATTATATGTTGGCACACGATTCTAGTTGCACATGAAAGCTAAACACTTTGTGACATACAAAAACTTTATTAAAAAGAGTAACCGTTTAGTTTCTCGCCGGTTACTTCTCAGCGGAATCAATTTTCCGAACCAGTGGTAGATTTGTTACCAACGGACTGGCTACTGACGATTCGAAAGTGGATTTTGGTACCATTTCTTAAACGATAAATAGCGAGTGGGTTCTTAAAAATAAGCAGCGGCTCCAAGCTGTCCACGAAAATGTTTAAGATCTCATGGAACCAGGTCGTCTGATATGCTAAGGTACTCGGCACTTCAAAGAGGATATCTATTTGGGGAAAAAGACTGAACTGGCCATGGATAGATGATATAGGGAGAGAACTGTTTATAGCTTCTCACAAACTTGGAAAGCATCGGAGGATAGTTTTCCCATCAACTAACTTCGAAGAAGGTGTCACGATCTAGCTCTTATTACGCGGCATAAAAAACTCTTTAAAGGAATCTTTTATTGGCTGTTAAATCTGGTTGCAGCTCAGCACTGGTGGTAGGTAAGAATGCGCCAATGGCCTGAATCCAGCACCCAGGTTCAGGGGTACGATTGTAGTTGGTGCGCACTTTGGACACTCTTCTCTGACACATCCTAGCTGAGGGTCCAAATATGTGGAGTTACTCAGCAAGCGTGGTACTCCGACCATAGGGAGTCACTATGCACGCGTGGTACTCTCTGGGACTACCGTGAACCTGAAATACTGGAGGACAGGCATTATAGCCATGTCCTGTTTCCTGCCAGTGACTCGCGTAGCCCAGCGAGTAGTATCTAAGATTGCCTCATTGATCTAGTAGTTAGCATGTTCGGCTACAGACATGAGGTCCTAGGCTTGAGTCCCGGGTCAATTCAAAAATCGCTAATGAGGTTTCTATTTAGATTTTCTCCATATTTAACCGAAGTTGGGAAGTTAAAGTTAAAGAGAACAGAGTATCCGATTGTCGTCACACCCCATTATGAGAATGAAGGAATAGAGAGTGCACTTGTGTACTATGCTTGCCAACCAGCAGCGTGTTGGGTCTATGCCCTAAAAACCCTTTCTCCTATGAGTGAGGAGGCCTGTGCCCTGCAGTGGGATGCTAATTGGCTGCTACTTACTTACTAAGATTAATATCGTGTAATATTAAGCTTTTGTGATTTCTATCGTTTAAATAATCTTCAACATTATAAAATGCCTTTTTTATAAGCATGTTTTTGATACTTTACTTAAAATTATGTAGAGAATGATAGTGGTATGTTTTTAAAAATATGTTTGCTTAACCCGACAAATAAATCTGAGCCTTTTTCTCCATGAAATATGAAATTACAAGTTTTTCTTTACTAATGACGGTTTAGAAAGGCTTTTCGACGATACTCAAAGTAAGATGTTTTTGTTCATGAAATTCTGTAAAGAACAACCCAAAACTAATTGTAGTATTGTTAAAAATACATTTCTGAATCATTTCACACTGAAATATGACGTTAGAAGCTTTTATTTACGCTGAATAGTTTCTTGAGCTTACTTGAAATTTTGGTATTGATATTATAATTGGTTGTGTTATTTTCGGAAATGTTGTCGAGCCCTGAGCAATACGTCAGCCCGTGACGTCGCTCGTTGCTCGCTGCAATCAATCTCCTTGTCAGCGATATCGTTAGCGGCTAACCGGTGAACCAGTACGAGCGGCTAGATCACTAAACAAACATACCGTATTATATATACATATATTTACAAGTTCATAAGAAACTATGGGGTAATGCTGCTGATATAGATGCAATATTTGTGCTGCAGAAAAGGGCCGTTCGTGCGATTTACAATATGGGTCCAAGAGAGTCGCTAAGAAACAAATTCAAGGCAGTTAACATAATGACAGTTCACTGCGTATACATATTAGAAAACTTGTTGTACGTACACAAAAACATTGACTCTTTTAATAAAAAGAGTGAATGTATATCATATAACTTACGAAACAAAAACAAACTTGTTGTAAATTCTAGTAGGCTGCATAAAATTAACAACTCATTTAAGGGTAACTGTATACGTTTCTATAATAAACTCCCACAAGACGTTTTAGAAATGTCAATTAATAAATTCAAAGTCTTTGTTAAAAGAAAGTTGATAGAAAAATCGTATTATAAGTTGCAAGAGTACTTAGACGATAGAAACGAAACGGAATACATTAAACTAATATGATATTGTAATGATGATGATAACAAAAAAAAACAGAATACCCGACTGAGTTAGTTGTGGGCTCTTCTCGGATCGGGGCGCGAAGGAACCCTCGTAACTTTAGATTTTAAGTCGTTCTGGAGTATCATCATCAGACGTACATTAGAATTAGAGTGTGGAAAAGAATAGAAAAAACAAAAATTTGACGATTCAAAAGTGCTGTAATATGCCTACTTGAATAAAGATATTTTGATTTGATTTGTGATAGCCTAAAGGTCATAAAGACAAGTCTTACAGAAGTCATCTTCTACGCCTAATTACGTCTAAAGACTTCCAAACTCCACATTAATTGACTTATTATAAATAGGTTACAATAACGAAAGCTCATCTTTATTACCTTCTTATATAGTTTTTAAAATATAGAGTTTTGTTATAATATAAACTAATCTGAATAAGATCCATTGGTCAGACTTCACCAGCAGGAAACTAAACACAGTTAAAAACGTTTAAATATTCAAAACAAAAATTGCCTGCCAATCCCCAGTGGAGCAACGTGATGGTTTTTCTCTGAAAACGGTTTCCCCTATGAGAAAGGAGGCTTATGCCCATCTGTGGGACCTTAAAAATAGACATGGAAAAGTAGATACTTATGCTCCCTTTTTGAAGAAAAATTGGACGAAATAAACACATCATAAAAGCAGATCCTAATCCTAAAATCTGGTTAGGAGTCAGATATTCACTCACTTGCCGTGTGGCCAAATTAAATCAATTTGTGACAATTGTAAATTAAAATTGTGTGTTTTTAACATTAAATAAATAAATAAAAAATAACAATGCTCTCAATATCTAGAATATATCGTATTTATCTTTGTAATGGTACACGAGACACCAACATATTTAATGATAACGTATGTAAATTATGCTGCTGCCATATTACTAGGCAAAACTTTCCAAATTAAACTGCACTAGACAAAAACGAGAAAAGTTTTGTATTTTATGTATAAGGTCTAATAACAATTAATAGCGTTTTTAGGCGTTCAAAGATTAAATGGATAAAGACACCTAAAAGATTATATGTCATCTCGGATATGTTTGTATAATATTGTTTTTTCTCACGCTGAGAAATTGCTTTTAAGCAAAATCTTTTCGGGAGTGTGGAACTCGCTGGTAATACTCACTTAAATCCAGTGATACCCTCCCCATCCTTTAGTGGGGCACCAGAGATTCGGTACACGCATCTACCCTCGTACTCTGGATGACTCCTACAGAGAAACTTACGAAGAAGGCAAGATAAGCCCAAATCTACGCTTCTTACCTCACAAATTCTTGCGCTGTAGAAGAGAAGAGTCGACTATAACTCTTCCCTCTGCTTCTTGTGTGCCTCCTTCAACGAAATAACAGTATCGCAGAAGGAGGCCACTGCCATCCACTCTCTTGACATTGTTTTGTTATATCTCTAACGGATAAGGCAACGTATTCGATAAAAGCTTTAGATTTTCCAACATATCGTTATGTTTCAATCTAATTTTAATCAAAAGAACGTTGTGGTATAAAAGAAGATGTAGTATCTAAAATTGAGAAAGGTATGATTAGATAGTTTGGGCACGTAGAGAGAATGACTTGAATTGAAATGAAAGGAGACTGTCAAAAAGGATTTATGAGTCAAGAGTGAATAGGAAAGTTTGAAGGGAAGATCTTACTGGACCAAATCCAGGACATTTTAAATAAGGGCCAGGTCAAGAGTACTCTAAGCCGACGAATTTCTATGGAAGGTTTAATGAGAATGAAAGAAGCTAAGCAGATATGAAAGGATCGTGGCAAGTGGAAGGACGTGGTCTACCTAAGGGAATGATGATTGAGGGCGTGATGCTTTGTATGTATGTTTCAATCAAGTCACACAAAACCTTGACAAATATACACGAAGCTTTCTCAGGAATCACCCTATACCTTGGTAGAGACTCCATCACAATCCGTACAGTAGTTTTCAAACTAATAGTACTTAGACTGACGCGAAGGAGGAGTTAGCTTTAAAATATGTAAGGACAGCTTAATAAAAGCCTGTTAAAAAGAGGGTGACTTTGGTGAGAATAGACAACCATAGTCATTTGTTATTATCCAAAATCTAAATAATACGAATACAACAGCGGTTCAATTATAACTTGATCATAATAATGAAGTTATCATGTTAAAAAAACACGTAACGACGGTGTGTCTGATCGCGGCACTGCAGAGGATGATCGATTGTGGGGGCGGTCACGCTTGACAGAAAACGACATCCACGGTACAAACTATTTCAACGGTAGGGTGCCCACCATTCCATATTAGCTCTGGACTGTCCTGGATTTAACAGACGAGAAACGGACAAATGTATTGTATGTATATCAAACACCAGCTCACATTATAAGGAAGACAGAGTTTTGGGTTCGGCAAAAAAAGGTTAAAGTGAGCCAACATTTAATTGTAGACACATACCGCCAAAGAACTGCATCATTGGTCTAGTGGTTAGCATGTTCGACTACAGACATGAGGTCCTGGGTTCGAGTCCCGGGTCGGGACGATTCAAAAATCGATATTGAGTTTTCTATTAAGATTTTCTCAATATTTACCCGAAGTTGGGAAGTTGGCGGTGTGATCCACCCCCGTGCCTCGGAGAGCACGTTAAGCCGTCGGTCCTGCGCCTGATCTCTCTCCGGTCGTCTCGGATTCCCGTCACATCGGACTATGAGAGTGAAGGAATAGAGAGTGCACTTGTGTACTATGCCTGCCAATCCGCACTGGAGCAGCGTGGTGCTCTAAAAACCCTCTCTCATATGAGTGAGGAGGGCTGTGCCCAGCAATGGGACGTTAATGGGCTGCTACTTACTTTTACTTACTTTTTACCGCCAAAGACTTTTTTTAGAACTTTTAAAGGGGAACAATTCTGTTTTACAAGCTTTAAACCGTTTACATAAAGAACGATGTCAAAAGGAAAAAGATTCCAGATTTTGAAACATTCTTGATTGATTTACCGCCCCATAGCCCGCTACAGTTCCTGAGATTATCATGTTCAAACAAACAAACACTTCATAGCCAATGATCCTAGTGCAAAATGATTACATTCATAGTTCAATTTTTTATGCTCAATTAATAAATGGACAGGATTGCCAATCCAAATATAGCCTGAAGTATTTTTAATTATTTTAATTCTGGAAAAGCATTTCAGTCACTTGTAATTGGAATTATACTCAACTCCGAAGATCTCCGAACTCTTGGCAATCAGGTAACATTTTGTTACATTACTATGTTTTTCAGTAATAAAACTAATAAACCTTTGTGAAAGTACTCAAACATCGAGTTCTTATTCTTAAAGATAGCTTAGACCGAAGGAGACTTAGGGCGATACATTATGTGTTAGACAAGGATGGGGATACCAAATAAATAAATTAACCCAAGAGGTAATTTATTTATTTGGCTTCAAATTGGAAACAAACTGTAACACATGAAAGTCAAAAATATAATTTATTTATTTATTTATTTGGACCACCAACAAAATTACATGTACAGAAACTTAAACTATAAAATACATAAAGTTAGCGTAAAACATATAATTTCACTTATAGGTAGGCAATGTAGTAATTAAAGAAAAATAAAGTAAACTAAAAAAGTAATGAAAATTGCAAAAAACAAAGGAAAATACGTAATTTAACATTAAGTTAGTTGTGTAATTTAACATTATAATAAATAAAAATTTTAACAAAAAAAGAACCGCCCTCAAAAAAGACTTACAAATATATTAATATGCTAACATGACACCGACTCCAAATATAAGAATGCGAAGAACACTATAAAAGAATACACAATTATTTCTTACTTTTTAGACCATATAAATGTATTTGTAAGTTTGCTTTGAAGGCGGTTCTTTATCTGTTAAAATTTATATTTATTTTTTGATTTTCAGTGAATCTGAAGTAAACTAACAAATATTTGTCTCAATATGTGTACATCTAAAACGCGTTTCTCATATGAGATAACACCGTTTATATGAAACAACTTTACAAAGTTAAATTTACATTCATATCGCCACACCCGGGATCGAACCCGAAACCCTTATACCACCGCTTCACCCATAATTTACATTTGAAATATTGCAATGCAGCAACAAACGTAAGTTCATTGCCATTTGACAGTTATAGATTTTGCCAGAAATCGCACCCTCATTGTAAGCCATTGAGGAGCTCCATTGATGTTCATATTTAACTACGACTAGCACTTGACCATAACGAAGTTACCGTAGGCGACTCAAATATCTGGATAGCTTACAAAAGATTCTGCCGAGTATTGTTGATTTGCTCCTAAGAATTGAAGAGTTCCGTCACTTTGTATTGGATTCCATCATCAGAACCTTACCAAACTATCACAAAACAACCCTTGAAGTATAGCCTTTTCAATAAAAAAAGAATCATCGAAATCTGTAGGCGTGACCTTGATTTATTCGTCCATTTGTCGCTCACATGCTTACGCAAATTTAAGACTTATCCGGTTTTGTCATGGATGCCATCATCAGAACTGGTTTTATGAAAAATGGGACCCTATGACGAGCACCACCTTTCATTTAAAAAAAAATATCAAGATCGGTCCACCCAGTCGGGAGATATGAAGTAACAAAAATACAGACGAATTGATAACCTCCTCCTTTTTTTGAAGTCGGTTAAAAAAGATTTACGAGCCAAGAGTGAATGGGAAAGTTGAAAGAACATTTGAATTAGGGCCAGGTCAAGAGTACTCTACACCAACGAACTTGTATGAAGGGTTTAATGAGAGTGAAAGAAGCGAAGGAGATATGCAAGGATCGTAGCAACTGGAAAGTCTAAATGAAGAAAATGCTTAAAGAGTTGCCCAAAATCAGCTAATTAGCGGTAAGACCGCTCAACTGAACGCTAAAACTAATTCTGATTTAAATATTTCTATATATCGTGGTCAATAAAGTGTAGTATCTATCTATCTATCTACAGACAATAAAATATGAGTGACAACCGTAAAATCGGAATGATAAATTGATGGGCACCCTGTAAGTTTGGAAACGGCTGCATAGAAAGCGTGCGATGGGGTAAACTGATAAGGCCACTGTATGAGTGATGGCTGTGACCTATCTATATTGCATCGTCTCCATTTACACCTCGGTTAATTTAGTTTGGGGAACCGCCAGTTATTAATATCAGTTAAACTTAACTTCCAAACAATACATCCTTTTTATGTTCGTTTTCATGAAACAAATGTTATACGCAATTGTTAAACTACATCTACTTGCAGTGTAATTTGTTTTATACCCATTATATTATTAAATATTCAATATTTTCGTCAGATATCCCTCAGTGCCTGAAGACGAAGCTCTTCGAACAGTGCGTGTTGCCAGTGATGACCTACGGCTTCGAAACGTGGTCGCTGACTATGGGCCTGTTACGAAAGTTCAGAGTCACTCAGCGTGCGATGGAGAGGGCTATGCTCGGAGTTTCTCTACGCGATCAAATCAGAAATGAGGAGATCCGTAGCAGAACCAAAGTCACCGACATAGCCCTACGAATCGCGAACCTGAAGTGGCAATGGGCGGGGCACATAGTCCGACGAACCGATGGACGTTGGGGCC
>JACTOM010000904.1:442081-452986 GCA_015832385.1 Elymnias hypermnestra | reverse complement strand
ATGATGATAACAAAAACAACAGAATACCCGACTGAGTTTGTTGTGGGCTCTTCTCGGATCGGGGCGCGAAGGAACCCTCGTAACTTTAGATTTTGAGCCGTTCTTGAGTACCGTCATCAGATGTATATTAGAATCAGAGTGTGGAAAAAAAATATAATTTGACGATTCAAAAGTGCTGTAATATGCCTACTTGAATAAAGATATTTTTGATTTTGATTTGATTTGAAACTCCATAATGTCACATTAATTAAGTTAATATTGTCAAAAGCATTAAGGAGGTTACATTAGAAAAATTAATACGGTCGTTAAGTTCTCTTAAAATTTATGATGTACCACGAAACTTTTAAATATTTTTGCTTTGGTACAATGGTTGCTTTGCTAATGGTACAAATTTTCATCAGCACCTTGTACATTCAAAGTTTGTTATCTTCGAAAAAAATGAAGATAAAAAATTACTCCTAAGCATTGAGCGAGACAGTCTTAAGAAATCGATTTCAAAATCTTTATACTGCAAACTTCAAATTGCTTTTGCTTCAGTCCAATACGACCAATTTTAATGAAGATAAAGAAATCCAAATAAATATAAATTTTAAGAAAAATGGAACCGCCTTCAAAACAAACTTACAAATACATTAATATGCTCGCAAAAATCACACTCGTACTGTAAGCCATTTGAGGAGTTCCATAGATCTTCATATTTAACTACGACTAGCACTTGACCATATCGAAGTTACGGTAGGCGACTCAAATATCTGAATAGTTTATAGAAGATTCTGCCGAGTATCGTTGATTTGCTCCTAAGAATTGAAGAGTTCCGTCACTTTGCCATGGATTCCACCATCAGAACCTTACCAAACTATCACAAAACAACCCTTGAAGTATATCCTTTCTAATAAAAAATAATCATCGAAATCGGCTGGCGTGATCTTGAGTTATTCGTCCATTTGTCGCGCACATGCTTACGCAAATTTAAGACTTATCCGGTTTTGTCATCATCAGAACTGGTTTTTAAAAAAATGCGACCCTACGACGAGCACCACCTTTCATTTAAAAAAAATCATCCAGATCGGTCCATCCAGTCGGGAGGTATGAGGTAACAAACATAAAAAAATACAGACGAATTGATAACCTCCTCCTTTTTTTGAAGTCGGTTAAAAATTGCTTATTTTACAATCATACTTCCATATTGTTCTTCAACAATATAGAAGTATGAGCGGATTGAAACTCAGTGACAGTGTGATAAGAGAACGTTGTGGTATAACAGAAGATGCAGTGACTGAAGTTGAGAAAGATATGCTTATACGGTTTGGGCACGTAGAGAGAATGAGGGAAAGGAGACTGACGAACAGGTTTTAAGAGTCATTAGTGAATGGGAAAGTTGGAAGGGGAAGAGATTGAAAGAAGTGATGAGAATGGAAATGAGATATGCAAGGATCGTAGCAAGTGGAAGGACGTGGTCTTTTCCTATTTATGTATACATGTCCTGTATATATAATATGTATAGGGAAAGTGTGAAGAAATAATAGAATTGAAAAATCATGGACCAGTTACCTAAAAGGAACAATTTAATTAATTATGCATAAAATTTGTTGACATTACTTTATTCTATCGATAGTTTTATGCATTTTAAATAAAATGTCAATAAAAAAAGTGGTTTGTGATATAAAATGTTGTACAAACCGGCGGCGTCCGCGCAGCAATTGCGTCCAGATTATCCAATCAAGGAGCTTTCTCCGCAGCTGTTGACCCCGTACCCTCGCCCCCCTCCCTGCCCCCCTGAACATGCTACCGTGATTCACAAATTGCAATGCTATCTAATAGATAATCTTATTTTTCTTATTTGTAATCAAACAGACTATGACAACATTTATTACATTACTTACTGTTCCTCGCGGTGATATCTCCGTAGTTCGCGTTCCCGGAGGAATATGGAGAAAACCGTTCTTAGTGTGATACTACGTTGCGAAAGGAATATCTATGCCACTTATCAAGTCAATCGGACGAATAATTTGGACACCTTACAACAGGAACAAGGGTGTACCGCGAGCGATGCTAGTTCATTGGTTTTAATTTTGTTTTCGAGGATCTCTAAAATAAAAGTGGCCCAATTTACTCTTTATAGCATCAACTATGTGCCAGTGAAAATCCCGTCCAAATAGGTCTGGCCAATTCAGAGATTAACCGGATCAAACATCAAGACAGACTAGTATCATAAACAACCGAGAGTAGAAACTTAGAGTAAGTGCAAACTAATTTGAAACAAAAGAGTAAAGAGTATACCTACTGCATACCTACTAGCTATTCTTTCAAAGATCCTGTATAATTAAAATCTTATATACATAAACTTAAAACATATAAAAAGTAAAACCAGAAAAAAGAAGTTGGTGCTAAGAGTTATCAAGTGCCAAATAAAACTTCGTAAACCATGTCATAGTATAACAGTTATAATAGTTTTAGCAACATTTTACAGTGATAAACATCAGTCTATAAATAAAAAATGTCTTCACTGCGACAAAACATGCTAACTGTAGCAATAAAAATTTACGACAAGTTTATTTACATATGGGAATAGGCTGACATATTGTCGACGTACGTTTACTTCCAACAAAGGCTTCTATATCTCTCTCTGATGTTAGCACCTTTTTAGGTGCTTTAGGGAAACTTCCTCGGTCCCATATCACAGGTTTTGTATAAGTTCTTTTAGGTATTTTTGCACTGACAACTAATCCATGGCGAGCAGATTCAACTTCGCAAGGATAATCCTGCTTTACAATAGGATGTTTACAGTCACGATGATATCTAGAATTTACTTTATGTGCATAAGGAATCAAGGCTTCTTTATTCTCAATGCCTCTACTAACAACAGACACGCGACTGTATCCTCTTTTTACCTTAATTGGTCTCTTCCAAGATTTAGGGCATACAAAAAGTTGCGGTAAGGCATTATTAGCAATACTATCACTTATTCCTTCGTTATACAAATTTTTTCTACTTTCACATTCGCTGGAATTTTCACTGTTATTAGGACAAGGTGTGCTAACAACATCTCTTCTTGGTATTGAGTTGAGAAGTTCTTCATAATCATTGCATTTGTTGCTATTCCTCCCAGCTCCTTTCAAATTTACCGTTACACGATGTCTCCTTTCATTACTCAAATTTTGATAACAACTCCCTTCGCAGTCGGTTTTTTTCAAAATAGGTACAGGTGCAAACGGACAAGTTACTTGATCTTGATTATTATCCCTCATAGCGATGTTTGATGTGGATATATAAACCTCTGAAGTCCTAGGCGTCCGATTTAAAGGTGTATAAGCTTCGCAATAGGCGTCCATTAATTTTGGTGTCATAGTACTATTGTCGCAAAACCTCATTATGTTGTCCTTGAAATTGAAATTGTTTATATTTTCGTTTTGATATCCTCTTGCTCGACACTGCTCCATTTTACATTTATGACATTTGCAATGAAACTGCAGATCGTCTTCCTCTGTTTGTGAATCCTCAGAAAGGGTACCGATGGATGGATCCCACCGTATATTTTGTACTAACGAAGGGTACGTTGGGATAACTCGTTTTGGGATGGGTTTGGCGGCAGTGTGGGACGTCATCACATGAACAGGATTGCCTTCACACTTTTTCCCAAGAAAATAAGAACCAAATTCTCTAGAAGTTTCATAGGGATTTCGTACAAGATCCATCATTAGTCGGGCTCTAGAGCTTTGTATAGCCATACGGTCTACGTCTTCAGAACTAAAAAGTAGTCTCCGCGATTTATCTTCATAATTTTCTTCACTAATATTTCTAGGTTTAACTAAGTTATAAACATTTCGAGCAGTATTTTTTGGATTCATGTGAGTCATTATACACCATTGAAATGTGTTATATGCTATTTACTTTTTGATTTCATGTTTATATGTTTTGGTTGACGTATCGTTGTTGACAATTGCATCAACGTCTTTGTCAACATCTAAAAGTGATCTGTCTATGGAAACAGCTATAAGAAATTCTCTTGACAGTTTTTTTCCTCTATGGTTTTAGAGAGCAATAAAAATTTAACTGCTAAGAAACCATTAAAAATCTTTTACTGGGACGACCTCATATAATTCAAACCTCTTAAAAATGTCGAGTATCATATACTTACTAGAAAATCCGGTCGCAATTTTGTGGCTCAGAGTGTTCTTACTAATCCGCTTGGAACTTTTCATTATCGTAAAAACAAGTAGCATTAGTAATTCCTTATAACGTTCATCCAAGTAATTAATAATTATACCAAATTTATTCATTCCTATTTACGTGATTTAGGAATAAACATTCAAATGTATAAACCTACAGACTTTCATATTTTTAATATTAGGAACAATCAGGTCGTTTCATTTCATTTAATATCATATACTATGGATATATTGGAACCAATTAAATTGCACTTGAGTTCTAATACAACGGAACATACAATTGTTGTTAGAATTGTTGTTATAAAGGGTAACCATAAACCTATTAATATCCCACTTGTTATCAAAACACTATTTCACATTAACTAACAACTTTTATTCTCTTCACTATTTAAATGTAGACAATTTGGTTCTCTTAAAACAACTACTACACGAGACACAGCTCGAATGACTAACTCATACAATTGATCCGCTTGTTAAAACAACCTCGTATTGCATAACATTTCGTAATGTTACACCATGATTTTTAGTATTTCTAAGTGTTGTCTGTATGTTACTCAATAACTCCATTTCACTCATATAAGAGAAGGGCATTAGAGCGTAGAATCACAATAAAGAATTGAAAAGATCAGCCAAGCACGTAAGCTTTTTCTTTGAAAAGCGAAAGTTGGTAGTGTCTTCGCTGAATTTGAACCACTAGAGCATCGTGGCTTTTATAGGAGTGTGTACTAATCACCCGCATAATATAACAAAATATTGAGTAAAAGTAAGTAAAGTAAGTAGCAGCCCATTAACGTCCCACTGCTGGGCACAGGCCTCCTCACTCCAAGGAGTGAGGGTTTTAGAGCATAGACCCACCACGTATTGGCAGGCATAGTACACAACAAGTGCACTCTCTATTCCTTCACTCTCATAGTCCGATGTGACGGGAATCCGACACGACCGGAGAGAGATCAGGCGCAGGACCGACGGCTTAACGTGCTCTCCGAGGCACGGGGGAGGTTCACACCGCCAACTTTCCAACTTCGGGCAAATATTGAGAAAATCTTAATAGAAAACTCAATATTGATTTTTGAATTGGCCCGACCTGGGACTCGAACCCAAGACTTCATGTCTGTAGTCGAACATGCTAACCACTAGACCAATGAGGCAGTTAAATACAAAAATATTGTGTATACAGATTTATATGTTAAGTATATACGAGGATGTAAACAGCTGATGCAACGGAAGTGGCTAGTTGATCGCGAACCACTTCAATTCATAATCTCGTGCCAACACAGGATTGACTAATACACTTTCTTACAACCTTTGTTATGCTGTTACCTCTTTTATACAAATATCGTAATGCGATACTATTAAAGTCTCCTTTAACTGTACGTAAGTTCTTGTTCGTAAGGTATAACGACCAAGCTAACGTGAGCCGTGATTGTTGGTTGATATTGCAAGAGTGGGCAGCGTGGAGGGGTCAGGAGCAATTGGAGAGGTTGAGGAGCTCGTGAAGACGGCAGATGTATGCAATTGCTGGTGTCAAAGATCAGAGGAAGTGATGGCAGCTGGATGGCGCGTGTCGCTCATTACGACGCTCAATATATTAATTGTCCGTTTGTCATCTTAAGATTACAATTGAGACGAGAACAAGAATGCCATTTATAATGCAGTTTTCATTAAACATAGAGTGATTCAAGAGGAAGATTTATATATGTAATTAATATATATAATAGTACAATAAAAAACTGCCTCATTGGTCTAGTGGTTAGCATGTTCGACTACAGACATGAGGTCCTGGGTTCGAGTCCCGGGTCGGGCCAATTCAAAAATCAATATTGAGTTTTCTATTAAGATTTTCTCAATATTTGCCCGAAGTTGGGAAGTTGGCGGTGTGATCCACCCCCGTGCCTCGGAGAGCACGTTAAGCCGTCGGTCCTGCGCCTGATCTCTCTCCGGTCGTGTCGGATTCCCGTCACATCGGACTATGAGAGTGAAGGAATAGAGAGTGCACTTGTGTACTATGCCTGCCAATCCGCAGTGGAGCAGCGTGGTGGGTCTATGCTCAAAAAACCCTCTCTCATATGAGTGAGGAGGCCTGTGCCCAGCAGTGGGACGTTAATGGGCTGCTACTTACTTACAATAAATATATGTAATGTGTATTCGCAATAAAACATATTTTTGTATGCTTAAATCTCAAACTTAAAAAGATCGATATAAAAGTCCATGATTGTATATATGTATCTGTAAAGAAACAATCTTTATCTTTTACATATTACAAAAAATATTTGTTATTTACCAAGCTATTTTAAACAATATAGTATTATTTCTTATCCAAATAAACAAATTACATGCGTTGTATATTTCATGTGGATCACAACTGCCTTTAACAGTGTTTTAATAAAATGGATCTCTTAGAAGAATCAGAGGTTTAAAAAGCGCAGTCCCAGCTGTTGACTGGCCGTGCCATACACCCAGGTATATATAAATCGGAATCGCAGCTGTAATTAGGATCTGTATACTTAATCACTGTCTATTCCCCACTTGGAAGTTCCACTGTTGCAATACTACTGGTACTAATAAGTTGGAGTGCAATAGTCTGTGGAACGCTGGCGCCATCTGTCTATTGGCGTAGGGCAGAGTCAATAGTGACAGACCGCCAGAGCGGTCGACTATTGAAACTGTCGCATTCCTTGCTATTATTGTTAATGAGTTTGTGTAAATTGATTTCGAGAACTTTAAGTGTTTAAACATTATAATCCGAGTTAATTAATAGAGGGTTTGATCGCACCAACGCCCACAGTATGGAAATTGAATTATTGATCCCAATTATGAGGTTATCGGCGGAAACCCCTACATGCATTATGCTTTATGCTCCTCCTTTCTCACTTATTCTCCGACATATATATGTCGCTTATAAACTTTATAAACATCAAACCTATGTAGCTTAAAGCTGTTTTATTAAAATGGCAATATTCTAAAGATAGTTTTTGACCATTAAACCCACTCTCCTAAAATTATTGAGGATTTAATTTAAATTATATAAAAAACGCAATTTACGGGATACTACGTGTGAATTTCCACTTGTCCCATGGGATCGGAAACTAATACGGCGGCCCACGCTGTGGCAGAATGTCCGGCGTGGGAACCACAGCGACATCCTCTGGTGTCCGTCATCGGAGCCAAATATAGTGCACTTGTGTGCCCCTGCCACGAGGCAAGGAGTGTGGGACTCGCCTGCAAGGCCAGAATATCCGCTAAAACCCCGCGACACCCTCCTCACCCTGAATTGGGAGTGTCAGAGGCTCCCTTGCGCATTCCCTCTGACCGACTGAGGATGGTCAAGGAGGAGAAAAGAGGCGTTCGTAGAGACGCCTCCTGCCACCCAGCCTCCTCCTCTTTAGGGGAGCAGCATCTGCTGCAGCTTCTCGAACTCGCTCCATTGCCTCCTTCAAAAAAGTGACGGCTTCGCAGAAACAGGCTACTGCATTCCATCCTATCTCACTGTCAAGTAAGGAACTATCTATAGTCTAACACTGAACTAAAAATAATATGTAAATTACTACCGAATTTCGACTACTGTATGTCTACTCTATATTGTCATGTACAAAAACAAACAAAACGTTGATCCGGTATATAAATGTTCACGTAAATAACTAAGGGCTCGTAAAAGATGAATTAACGCGCGGTGGGTCACTATTAAAGCTATGGGCGATCATACGGACTATATAAATTTTTATCACCCATAAAAGGTGAATATTTCATTTCAGATAAATTGCTTCACTTCCATCAATTAAACAGTGTTTGTATTACAATTATGTTGAACACTATGGCAATAGTGATACCTGGATAAGTGGGGTCTGAGGAAACCTATATTTTTTATAATTTATAGAAAATTTTCATTTAATTATTATCCCAAAGAGGCAGGTTAACATAATAGGTGTCTTATTATTAGAAAACCTTATTATAATAGGTCGGATTAACCATATAAATGGTACTGAGAAACGAAACAAATATGGTAGGAAGTAGACTATGAAAATAAACACTTCATAACTTTTTTGGCCTGACATCTTATCTGCTGGCTTCGCTGGTAAGGTGGTAAAATGTCACTGCCGAGGCCTCCAACCATTATATATTGGGACAAATTTGTTAATTCAATTTCCTAAATCTGCCCTGGCATTAATAAAAACTGGGATCTCTGCTAGTGAAGCGAGCACTCTATGAACAACTTGTCTAAATTGGATGCATGGAGGAGTGTTGGTGCCAACACTTACGTATGGTAGTGAACGTTGGGAAGAAGAAGTACAAGAGAAAAATAAATGCGATAGAGACGAGAGCGTTGAGAAGAAACTGAGAGACAAAATAAGAAATAGTATTATAAGAGAACGTTGTGGTATAAAAGAAGATATAGTTCCATATAGATCATTAAATTCTTAACATGTTTCCCTCCGTCTAAGTCTCGGAAATCTAAAGTTTCAGATTTTGTATAAATATAAAGAAGACTTAATAATTAATCTGCCAAAGAAGTTTCACTTCTGACGTGTGTACTTCGTACGCATGCACTTTTAATTTTCTGTTTATTAAAAAGTACAGTGTGTTTGTCGATCTCTTTCTATGAAAAAAACGCTGCAAGTTTCCAAGTCCCTTTTCCACTGTAGTTAAGGTCACTTCATTTGACATTCCTGACCATAAACGTCAAATATAAAGCCATTTATAAAAGCACGGCGACATCCGTTAATTGATTGTCCCCATAATATTTTTAACGATGGACGATCCACGCTTTCCCACTGTTTCACAATATTTTTATTTACCCAAAGTGCTTTGTTGGTTGCCTTTTATTGTTTTTCAAATGTAATAAAATTGTTATGTTATTTATCAACGTTAAAATATTGCCGCGGCTATTCTTGTCTACGTTTTTTGTTTGAGCTTCCTAAAACAAGGTTAAAATGAAATTATAACAAACAAGTAACGACGTTTTATTAGTTTTATTATTGCTATTTCGAGAGAGATGAATTTATGATGAATTGCAATATTTTAATAGATGGGGAACAAATTAAAGATGTGAAAGAATTTGTATATTTAGGATCTAGATTTACAAAAGACGAAACATGTGAAAATGATATTGAAAGGAGAGTGAATGCAGGGAACATGATAAATGGTGCTCTGGACGCCTTTACGAATAGCCAGATGGTGTGTCAAAAGGCCAGACTGGCTGAGCATGGAGAAGTGTTGTGTAAGGCAGAAGAAGCATAAAAGTATCATAAATGCGGTAGAGATGAGAGCGTTGAGTAGTATGAGTGCATTAAAACTGAGTGACAGAGTAAGAAATAGTGTGATAACAGAACGTTGTGGTATAAAAGCAGATATAGTGACTAAAATTGAGAAAGGTATGCTTAGATGGTTTGGGCATGTAGAGAGAATGAGTGAAAGGAGACTGGCAAAAAGGATTTATGAGTGAAGAGTGAATGGGAAAGTTGTAAGGGGAACACCAAGGTGAAAGTTCTGGGACCAATTCCAGGACATTTTAAACAAGGACCAGGGTCAACAGTACTCAAACCCAACATACTTGTATGAAAGGGTTAATCAGAATGAAAGAAGCGAAGGAGATATGTAAAGATCGTGACAAGTGGAAGAACGTGGTCTCTGCCTAACCCTATGGGAATAGTCGTTGATAGATAAAAGAAAGTTCGTTACATCATTTATCACTCAAGAAGGTCAGAAGTGATTTTAGTGACCAGGGATTTGTTCCACATGGTCAATATTATGAACAAAAATAGAATAATTACGTGTATTTGTTGTTTAGCTCTTTATCTCTTGTAAATATTGGACTATTGAATGGACCGAAAGGGTAGTGTCTAAGGAGAAGTTTCACAATCCCTACACTACTATATTACGCCTAAAACAAGCTATAGATAAGAGAGCCCATAAACTGCGCCTCTGGTCACATAAAAGGCAATTAAATACAGTGTCGTTAATAACATTACAGGTGGACATAAAATTTTATGCATTTTGGACCTCTCGCCACCAACAGATTACTAATTTAGGAAAACAACGGAATTCTAATTCACGGATGTACTACTTTCACCGATTTAAAATACTTAAAACCAATTTTCTATGGAGATAAAAATGAGCTGTTACTCTCGCCAAACATCGTGAGGAACTGAGCTGATTTGGTTAATTCGTGGAAGTCCAGGGAAACTTTCAAATGTAAGTAGATATAAAAAAATGTATGGATTGTATTAAAAAGAACAATTTCTTTATACCTTAGAAGGTATTCTTGTCCTGTCAAACGTGTGATGTTCGTCCCATCGTTCAGGAATCAAATTAAATTGAAAAGAATACTACTGTTTTTGACATTGACAACCGACAGTTTCTGATCGCAACTATATTATTTTTCGGACCTTGGCGGAAACCAGGGCGTCTGTTTGATTACTTATTCTTTCTGCTCCGGATAAGTTATGACCACATTTTCTTACTAAAGTTGAAACATTCTGCAGTCGGCTTTTTAAAAATTATAGATTCTGCTAACAATCTATGATTATTTTTAAAGTTATTTAATCAGGAATTTATTACAACCAAATTAACTATAAAAGTAAAAGTAAGTAGCAGCCCTTTAACGTCCCACTGCTGGGCACAGGCCTCCTCACTCCGAGGAGCGAGGGTTTTTAGAGCATAGACCCACCACGCTGCTCCACTGCGGATTGGCAGGCATAGTACACAAGTGCACTCTCTATTCCTTCACTCTCATAGTCCG
>JACTOM010000904.1:421529-437896 GCA_015832385.1 Elymnias hypermnestra | reverse complement strand
CAAAGATGGAAGGAGGATCTCGGGTCCCCAGTAGCGGGCGGGGCCATAATAGGGGCGATCTGCCCTCATCTTGACAAATGGCTGGATAGAGAGCACGGATCGCTCTCCTACAGGTTGGTACAGGTGCTTACCAGTCATGGTTGCTTCGGCAAATACTGTTGGCTGTGAACCGTCGGCAAGATGTCACGAGTGTGGTGCCTCGTCAGACACAGCCCACCACACTGTGGCAGAATGTCCCGCCTGGGGACCTCAGCGACTCATTTTGACGTCGCTGATCGGCACATACCTCTCACTGGCAAGTATAATAGGAGCAATACTTACCAGCGAGCAGGCCTGGAGAGCGGTTGCCTCCTTTTGCGAGACTGTCATCTCGCTTAAGAAGGCACGGCAAAGGGAGAGGGTGAATGCCGCCGAACCACTCCAGCCCCGACGAAGGAGTGCAGGAAACAGGAGGCGGAGATTCGTACAACTCCTCCCCCTGTAGAATATCAGTGAGATGCAACCGGGGGGCCAGAGAGGAATGCCTTATACGAACCTCTGGCTCCCCACACATGGTTGATAGCGGTCCCGCTGGGTTTTAGTGGGTATTGCGAGTTTGTACCCTCGTGGAGTCCAACACTCCCGACCTTCAGTCGGGGTGCGTAAATGCATTTCCCAGCGACAAAAAAAAAAAAACACATTTATGATATAATTTAGTATTAAAGTTGACAATTACTACGTAGGACATTAAAACTGAACTTCGACACGAGTTTCACCCATTTCATCAATTCCAATTAAAAGAAACATATTAATTCCAACCGAAAAATGTTAATAACTTTTATGGTTTTGTTTTATTGTATACAAAAAACAGTTATAAATATTTTAACGGGAAATAACATAAAAACAGGTAACGCCTTACACATCTCTCATTAGGGCAGGTGTAGCAAGGCCCGCGTATTGTATTAAAATATTATGATATTAATGTTTTATTTTGGCAACCATAGTTAGGATATTTGATAACCAGCTCAAGTTATAAGTGATAGCGGATTAATATACTTTTTTCTTAAAGTTTTAATGCAAATCTTTACGTCGATTGACTAACAGAATGTTCCAGAAGTCTGTTTTTGAGATCCTGCGACGACGACTTTCTCTATAATAAAATCACAAGACAGAAGTAAATACTTCACTAAAGTGAAGTGAACACGTAAAAAGGTAAAGGTAAGTAGCAGTCCATTAACGTCCCACTGCTGGACACAGGCCTCCTCACTCATATACCCACCACGCGGCTCCACTGCGGATAAGTCTGATGTGACGGTAATCCGACTCAACCGGAGAGAGATCGGGTGCAGGACTGACGGCTTAACGTGCTTTCCGAGGCACGGAGGTGGATCACATCGCCAACTTCCCAACTTCGGGCGAATATTGAGTAAATCTTAAGCAATGAGGTAGTCAAAAAATATTTCATTTTGTATTGTATAAGTGAACACGTATACAATACAAAATAAAATAGTTTTTGTCCTATATGCATAAAGTAATAACATACACGATATACGAGTATGTAATTGTGTATAATTTTTTGTCAAAAGTGTGTTTTTATATTAAATAATGGATTAAAATATTGCAGTGACGCACCTAGTTGACGAGAGCCAATTTATTTTGATTAAGCGTTACATAGCCAAGCGTGACGCTTCAGCCTGAGTCGAAACACACAAAATTAGCTCTCCTAGCCTTAATTGTAATAGCTATAGATGCCTTCAACTTGTTATTTGCACCGAGTGAAAAGCGTGAGGCAGCAGTGCCGGCAGGGGTCCGTCAGGGTTCGCCCATCAATTATCCTCCAAGCGATTGTTCGGTGCCCTCTTGCCGGTGTCATAGCTTGTCAACAGGTGCCCGATGAAGATGTAATTTAATTTAAAGAATCAATCGTAAAACACGGGATCACAGCTGGAACTAAGATCTATTATATATATAAAATATATTTAATAACAACTGGACTGACTTGACTTTAGAACAAAGGAAGTTAGGTCTCTTAACTTCATATCAGTAGGGTGGCTATCTAGGCAGGGCTGGCAAAATGCCACGGGCTCCTGGCCCAAGAGGTAATCGAAGCACATGGGACAAACTTTGATTATGTAATGCACACTTTTGGTAAACAGAAACCTCGAACCAACCAATGCAGGTTTCCTCAAGTTGTTGTTCCTTCATCGAAAGGCTAGCGAATGGAAAATGAACGTGAAGTCTCTTAATGAAGACTTGCGTGGGGACGTTCCCTCTCGCCTAAGAAAGGAGGCCTATGCCCAGCCGTGAGACCTATATACCTAGGCTGGTGAATGTGAATTAATTGTAAATGTATACACGCATGCTCTTGAAAATACTTACGTGGTACTATTGACATTAAACTAAGTACATGACGATTTTTGCGGTGGGGCCCCGTCAAAATAATTTGCTACGGGCCCCAGATGGTTTACGCCACTGCTTCGTATGATATAGACAGCAACGTCGTACAACTGTATTTAAATATATGGATATGTACGTATTTGTATGTTTTTTCAAATCTATCTATGTTCATTTATTTCTAAACACAGCGTACTTCACTCTCCTTTCCATAACGGTCTGCCTAATGCCTAATAGGTAGGATGAGATCTGATTACATATATTACCAAGTTGCAGACTAAAATTATTTTAAGGTATCTTCATATGTTTTTTTTGTCTTGGTGTTTATTGATGTATCTAAAGTCGTTAATATAAAAGAAGAACAAAAAAGGTCCCAGTGCGAAACCTTGTGGAACTCCCATTTTTATTACACACAAAGGAGTAAGTTTTCCATTGAAACAGACTTAGAATTTCATTTGTTAAATAGCAACTCATCAAGTTTAATGCTACATCTTTAATGATTGTTTATCTCTTGTTAAAAGCCTTGGGGGCGAATGTCTTTTTATTCTATCTATCTATCTATCTATGAGTTGGAATTAGGTCCACGACGGCGGCCGAAAGTCTGGACAACATTAATAAATCTTCTGTTGTATTGGATCGTTCTCTTTGCACGACCAGTCTTCTTCTTTTTCTTTTGCTGCTTTTCTACTTTGGTGATCTGTCCCTTTACCTTTCCAGCAAGTGCAAGTGAACCATGCCCATTACCACGAAGAAGTGATACAGTCAGATAAATTCCTCGGCACCAACATCAGAAAGTGCTCTTACACGATCCTTGATCTGAGCAATTGACTCTTTGCCATTGACGTCGAGAATGTGCGTAGACTGTCCTCTTATGTGCAACTGCATTTTGAGTATTCTAAACTAATTTTATTTTAACTAACTGCTGTAACTAAAAAATAATTAATAGTTTTATAAAATTTTTGAGCCATTTACTTAAGGTACTAGGATAAGTTAATAAAGGCAGTTAACATAATTCAAGGCAGTTAACATAATGACAGTTCACTGCGTATATATATTAGAAAACTTGTTGTATGTACATAAAAACATTGACTCTTTTAATAAAAAGAGTGAATGTACATCATATAACTTACGAAACCAAAACAAACTTGTTATAAATTCTAGTAGGCTGCATAAGATTAACAACTCATTTAAGGGTAACTGTATACGTTTCTATAATAAACTCCCACAAGACGTTCTAAAGATGTCAATTAATAAATTCAAAGTCTTTGTTAAAAGAAAGTTGATAGAAAAATCGTATTATAAGTTGCAAGATTACCTAGACGATAGAAACGCTTGGGAGTGAACAAATTGCTCTAATTTTAATTAAAATATAGTAAACTAATTTGTTATTGTAATGATGAGGGAAAAAAAAAATACCCGACTGAGTTTGTTGTGGGTTCTTCTCGGATCAGGGCGCGAAGGAACCCTCGTAACTTTAGATTTTAAGCCGATCTTGAGTACCGTCATCAGATGTATATTAGAATCAGAGTGTGGAAAAAAAAATATAATTTGACGATTCAAAAGTGCTGTAATATGCCTACTTGAATAAAGATATTTTTGATTTTTTTTTTTATTTTAAACTGTTAGAGAGTGAAATAATCCGCGTCTCTATTTGTTGAGAAATGCGTTCACGCTGTGAGAGGCTAATCACGATCTATAGCCCTCTGCTCAGAGATAAAGTTTCCGATGAACAAATAAATCATCTCGGAATGCGAATAATGACACCGCAGCCTATAAAACTAATTACGTGTCTTTGAAATCGATTACTAAGTCGAAATAATATCAAAATATACACGACTAGCTAGATAACCAGACCACAATTTGTCTTATAATATATTTTTGAAGTAAGACTTCTTATAGTGCGTATGTATAAGTGCATGTTCGGTCTTTATTCAGGCATCATCATCTTTTATATTCGTATCATCACTTAGAATCGGATGAGATTAGATCGGATGATATTCAAGCGATAATCTTTCAGCAATAAAAAAGCACTACATATTCTCAAATACCTTGTTATTCAACTCTTTAAAACCTGTCATAAATAAACAACCAGGCTGTAAATTATATTTTACAATTGTTTATATTCCAGTTGAGAGAAAACAAAGGAATAACAGAGAGTGGAGATGCCAACAACGTTTTGTGAACAACGGCTCCATTTTGTGGCCGACTGTAGGTGTGAGGAACTGTTATAAAATGTTATAAATAATAGCTTAAGATATAGCGACTAGTTTTTAGTTCTTAGTGAAGCAACAATAATAATGCTTAATAAATCGAGAGACCGCACAATTGGCCTATAACCTCTTTTATTTCATAGCTAACCCCCCCCCCCCCTCTGTATCTCTCTCTTGTCACTAAGCTAAGCCTCCGTATTAACTTCCGGTCACCTCGGCCGATCACAGTTTCCGTATTGCTCTCGTCACGCCTACACTAGCTTAATGCCCACGTCCCCAAATGTGCGTAAAGATGTTTTACTTCAAAAATACACATAGAACTGAACTAGCAAACTGACATACACTTCTTTTTGTCCAAATTAGGTAAAAAAGGTAAAGCTAATAAAATTTGGGATAAAATATTATATAGTGTAGAGATTAATAACACCTATTCATAAGTATATTTCTATTAATCCTAATTTATACACACATTTCTAAACATTAAACTCAATACATTGATATCAGGTGTCTTTAAAGAAATTTTATATTTATTTAGCTTATTGCGTGAACGCAACGTATTTGAGGAGCGCGGGGGTTATGTCAATCGGTATCCTGGATCTTAGGAATTCAATTGGGGCAAGAATTAAAGACTCAAGATGCCAGTCAGAGGCTTAATTGCGCAAATCAGGTAATTGAGCGATTTTTAACGTTTACCATTTAGTTTTTGGATGAAGCTCATTTTCATCTTAATGAAGGCGCGATTTGGTTTATTTGATTAACCCTTACTTTTTTGAAGACGAAAGAGATGTGCAGTTACAGTGAATTCAGAGCGTTATTTGGAGATGTCAGACAACTTTTTGGTACCAAAGAACAACTGCTTATTTTTTTGAATCGACAATGGTCAATTAAGATACCCTCCGATCGTATAATGAAAGTAACGAACGTAGCCGAAATCTTTAGTCAAATAGGTATTACATTAAATTCGTTCTTTAAATAAAGATGAAAATACAACAATAATATACAAATCATTTCAGTTTTTCTTAAATATAACATAGGTACAACAATGCATTTTATAATACAGAACACTGCAAATCGGAATAAATTACGTTGCAAATTACGCGATGTACGTATGGTGGATCAGATAGTCGTCATCGTCGCTTCAACCGATAGACGTCCNTTCAGCTTCGCGATTTGTAGGACTATGTCGGTGACTCTAGTTCTACTACAGATCTCTTCATTTTTGATTCGATCACGTAGAGAAACTCCGAGCATAGTCCTCTCCATCGCACGCTGAGTGACTCTGAGCATTCGCATGAGGCCCATAGTCATATATATCAGATAACATAATTATATTGTAAAATTTAACACAATACAAGCCAAATTAGTCTCACATCCTCTAAGAGTACACCTTTTTTTCACTGTGGTCCAACGTAAGCCAGCTCTTTGACTATTATTAAAAGTAGTTTTGGTTTGAGAATATTGAACAAAACTGTGAACTCTGTTAAGTCGTCATATGGAGCACAATAAACCTTTTTCTACCAACAAGTCGCTCGCCCAAACTTTACAACCGCCATATATTACGCGACTGTTGTATGGTTTTACGATGCCCCTGAATGGTCAGCTTTATACAAAAGAAACTACAATATCAAGCTTAATTTGTTTTGGTTGCACGAAATTGCTGCATTGTTTCGATTCTTACTTGCGCCCGCTGCGGGGGATAAAATTAGAAATTTGTTTTGTCACAAGTGATTTTTCAACAAAAATGAAGCATTAGGGCACAATTGCATTGAATTCTTCTTAGGGACAGAAAGACTTTTACAGATTTATTTATGTATCTCATTGAAAGCTTCATATTATAATTCGTACGATTACTTAAGCCATGAAAAGGAATGGGTGTAACTGAATTCTTATTATTTCGAATAATATAAAATGGTGGCGTTAAAAAGTTGATGATGTCTCTCAAATGATACAAAACTTTTATTAACGAATACATTATAAATTAAAGGATTACGTAAACAATATAAAAGCAAAGAAAATCACTAATGACTTGAATTAAGTCTTCAGCATCATCACATTTTTACGTAAATATCTTGGATGGATAGTATAGAATTTCCCACACTTATGGTCACACACATTACACACGTAGTGTGTGTGTTTGACACTCTATAGTTTATTGTTAGTCGATGGTCAAATTGTGAAAAAGTTAATATAGTTTATTCCGGAAATTTAGCAAAACGACGAGTTGATTTTCTTTTTATAAAAAACTTTGTTTAGAAAGAAGTTCATCATACCTCATTCCCTTCGGGGTAGGCAGAGACCACGTCCTTCCACTTGCCACGATCCTTGCATATCTCTTTCGCTTCTTTCATTCTCATTAGACCTTTCATACAAATTCGTCGGTTTAGAGTACTCTTGACCTGGCCCTTATTTAAAATGTCCTGGATTTGGTCCAGGAACGTTCGCCTTGGTCTTCCCCTTCCAACTTTCGCGTTCACTCTTGACTCATAAATCCTTTTTGTCAGTCTCCTTTCACTCATTCTCTCTAAATGCCAAACTATTTAAGCATACCTTTCTCAATTTTAGTTACTACGTCTTCTTTTACACCACAACGTTCTCTTATCACACTATTTCTTACTCTATCACTCAGTTTTTTATTTATTTTATCATAAGGCTTTTTGTTTCCATAAAAAATCCGATATGCTTTATTTGAATGCGTTTTTTTAGTCCTTTTTTTAATTTCTTAGAATCGGACAGAATAAAAAAGCTAATTAACGGTGTAGCCTTTGCAAAATCTGTAATTATAGTAATATAGTCTTTGACAAGTTAGTGAATGGTTCCCTTAAGGCTACGTAAACCACAAAACCCATAGGTATAGAGTCATAAAGATAAAATTTAATAATTTAAACGATAGATTATTTCCCCCGTGATTCATGGCCTGAATCAATTCTCTTTACGACTTGACAGGACATTAAAAATTTAATGGCAGCCATAGAATAAGTGACGTTATCTTTATAACACTTGGGTTACGGAAATACGTGTTCTTTTTTAAATTGTTTAAGTAGTCCATGTGTATAAAAAATAGAGTTTCAGACTCATCTAGAATTACATATAATATAACATATATAAGTTTATATAAGTGACCATAATTAAATTGAATAATAATCTTGCCACATTATTCAAGTTCTGTTATCAAAGACTTCTGTCACTGTTAATTTACCTATTTTTTTTTTTTCAAACAAAATAGATGAAATATAAATAGAAAGAACTCAGTTTTTACACCGTTTGCTAAATTATTTTGTGTTGTGCTTAAACAGGAGAAGGTTCATTTATTATTTTTTAATTCAACGTTGTTGTACACATAAATACAAAAAAGAAAGAAACAAATTTACACAAAATAAAAATAACAATCAATATTTGGCCATTAGCAAAGGCGGTCTTATTGCTTTTAAGCAATCTCTTCCAAACAACCCTTGGTGACAGGAGTTATTTAAAAAGAAGGCTGCGATGGTGCAAATTAAGATATTTGTGAGTAAAATGGAGTTTTTATTAAATATATTTTAGATACATTAAACTTAAATGTATATCTTTATAATATTATATACATCTTCTTAATATGTATCAATTGCGTGTCACGGTGTTTGTCCGCGATGGACTTTGATGAAAAACACAGACAAATCTTACTGTGGGTTCTTCTCCTATAACATAACGTTATATTCCAAGTCGCTCTTTAATGTATTGCAAAATAATATTACAAAACCTTGTAGTTTTTTGGTATAAATATCATTTTATCGGTTTTTTTTTTTAAAAAGCACTATTGCCTAAAATAGAGGCTTTACATAGATAAAAACATCTACCCCTTAGATGACTACCCCTTAGATAAAGGGATAGTGATAATGTATGCTCCAGGAACCCTTTCTCCTTCGAGTGAAGTGGCCTGTGCCCAGCAGTGGGACATTAACGGGCTGCCACCTCTTCTTGATATAATTCTTCAACCCGTATCAAAAACAGACATTGTAGTTTTTAAGTAATAATTTATTAATTTGCATAATTTAGTTTGAACAGATGTATTTATTGAATAAATTTTCGATGTCGCTTCGACCTTCGATATGGTTTGGACACAATACAACTTGCTATTTATTTCCTTTCTTCTATATGTTTTATAAGGAAAGCGAAGATTTTATAATAATCCAAATCAAAAGTTATTTATTCAAGACTTTTGACACGTGAAATATAGTTTATTTACATACTAATCCTAGACAGGTATTAGTAATTTCTTTATTTAAAACTTATGTGTGTTGTTTAGAATTCATTATTGTGCTTTTTGGTGAAGAAAAGTATATGTATAGCCAGAAAATTGGGATATCTTGGGATCTTCTCTCATAAGTAAGGATCGTTCCCAGCAGTGGGACGTTAAAAGGCTGCTTGTTACACTATTACCTTTCAAATTCTTTCACTCCCTCGCTTTCATATCTTCTAAGTAATCCTTCAACTTATAGAAGGCTGTTGCAATTATAAGCCTATATTGCTATATTGCTAACAGTGCGTGTTGCCAGTGATGACCTACGGCTCCGAAACGTGGTCGCTGACTATAGGCCTTATACGAAAGTTCAGAGTCACTCAGCGTGCGATGGAAAGGGCTATGCTTGGAGTTTCTCTACGTGATCAAATCAGAAATGAGGAGATCCGTAACAGAACTAAAGTCATCGACATAGCCTTACGAATCGCGAACCTGAAGTGGCAATGGGCGGGGCACATAGTCCGACGGACCGATGGACGTTGGGGCCTGAAGGTGTAGGCAGACCCACCACAAGGTGGACCGATGATATAAAGAGGGTCGCCGGTAGCCGCTGGAGTCAGGCGGCTCAAGATCGGGCCTTGTGGATCTCATTTCGTGAGACCTATGTCCAGCAGTGGACGTCCATCGGTTGAAGCGATGACGATATTGCTATTAGTGGCAGCCCATTAACGTCCCACTGCTGGGTACAGGCCTCCTCGCTCCGAGGAGAGAGGATTGCTACGATATTGCTATACTTGATGTTAATTTCCATAAAATTTAATTAGGATTTGTTTCCTTCTTTTGATTTATACTTAGCAGTATATAACCAGCAATCTTTTATATATAATATAGAATTATTTGCGGGAAGTCCAGGGAAGGTTAAAAAGGTGAGTAAATATGAAAACTGTTAGATAGGTTAGAATATAATAGAATTTCGATTTCACTTATTAACTATTGCTACCTGTCAAACATTTGACGTCCGTCTCCTCGTTTAGAAATCAAATTAAATTTAAAAGAATACGTATAAGCTTAATACTTATACATATACTTATATAATATTAATACGCTGCCAGTCTTATGGGTTCCCATCCATCATTTTATTTATGTTGATTTTAAATTTATATATAATGGTATCATGGTTCATTGTATTAATACTTGATTTCAAAAAAATGCCTGCCAATCCGCAGTGGAGCAGCGTGGTTTATGCTCTAAAAACCTCCTCGGAGTAAAAAGGCCTGTGCCCAGCAGTGGGACGTTAACGGGCTGCTACTTACTTTAAAAAAAAAATTGTTAATAAAATATTGTCAATGTTCAAGAATAACTTTTAATTTTGACATTGACAACCCACAATTTCTGATCGCAACTAAAATGTTTAACGGATTTTGGCGGGAAACTGCGTAAATGCCGCTTTTTTTCTTTTGTTTTGTTTCGGTTAAGTTTTGATCACATTTTTTACTAAAGTTACAATACGACTTTTTTATTAGCTTTTTTAGTAGCTAGTTATATATCTTTCAAACGGATAATGGATGGGTAAAAATGGATATTGAGTTTCCTATTAAAATTAAGATGCCTCGGAGAGCAAGAGTCTGTCTCCACGAGTGTCGAATTCCCGTCACATCGGCCTATGAGAGTGAAGGAATAGAGAATCCACAGTGGAGCAGTGTGCTAAAAACCATCTCTTCTATGAGTGAAGAGGCCTGTGCCCAACAGTGGAAAGTTAATGGGCTGCTACTTACCTTACCTTACCGTAATATAGATTTCGTCTATACATTCTACAATTTGCAATATTTAACGAATAAATATAAGTGAGTTTCTTATTCCGAGAACGAGAGGGTCCATCGGTATTCAGTTTCGCAGTGGGTGACCGGAGCACGCGCTTGTTCTATCGGGGGACAATGATATACTAGCATTAGCCCCATTCATTGCCTCTCGCGGACAATGTGGCTGCATTATTGTACTTACATAATGAGAAGGCGAGGTTCTGGCTACAGGCTGTTGGAATTTCAGTCTAAAACTGTATTATATTTTTAAAGTTCTCTAATGAAATTGCAATAGATTGTTCTACTGCACTTACCCAGTACTTTCATGGGCTGCTATGTCCATGGTCGTCTGGAGGAGATAAAACCGCCTTTGTACAATTTTATCAACAATTTTGTTAATAAATCTTACAAAAGCTTTTAGTCTTTTAAAATTTGTATGTACGTGTGCAAAAAAGAAAATAGAACATAAAACATAACATACGCAGTAAATTACGCATTTGTACAATCGGAGAGCAATGTGGTACTTTCGTCACTCAAAATGGCGCCGAAAGTACTAACTTTTGATACAGCTATGAAGAAAATGAAGTTAAAATTAAATGATAAGAGTAATCTTTTGTTGATATTTTCTATATTTTCTGTAATTACGTCCAACTTGAATTATGGTATCGGTTTTATTTCAATTTTCTTTCTATAGCTGGCAGTTTAGCGCTTGAATATGACCCCGGCTGATGGCAAATGATGGAGGTAAGAGTTAAATTTTTTTATATATAAGTGCAAGAGTCTGTGGAACGCTGGGGCCATCTTTGTATCGGCGTGGGGGCAGATTCAATAAATGACAGTCCGGCCCGTCTCTCGGCAGTTTTCGAGTTGCGGTCGGCCGGAGTGGTCGACTTCTGAAACTGTCGCGTTCCTAGCTATTATTGTTAATGAGTTTGTGTAAATTGATATCGGGAACATTAAGTGATTGAACATTATAACTGGAGTTAATTAATAAAGTGTTTGATTGCACCAACATTACCCACAAACGCCCACAGAATAAGAAATTAAATAATGGATCCAATTAATAACGATGTCGGCGGAGAACCCTACGCCCCTGTGCTTTATGCTTCTCCGTTCTCTCTCTTATTCTCCGACATGTATTTGTTTTAAATTAGCCGTTCTGCGCGGTGTTATTAGAGGTGGATGTTCCAGGTGATGTTTTTCCTAAATTTACTCCCTATAACATTAGCTATTATAAAATTTGTTATTTTTGTATACTTTGATATGTACTTGGTAAAAAAGCGTTTGTTAGAATGTACAAACGTACACTCGAATTTTACTTGTTGTTGTGCATAAAAGCTCAGCCTGTATAAGTAAATGTTTACAACGAGTGTAACGGAACGCATTCCAAGGTCGTCCGACCGCGCAGTAGCTCCCGGCGCGGTGATGGATCACTGCTGCCTTCCAAACTACTTAAACATGGGACCTTTTACAAATATCACAAAAAATAAGCCCTAAGACAATGCACACGCGACAAAAAGGGCCCAGCGGCAGGCCCTGCACAATGTGACGACGTTCCGTTTCAAGGAAATACACTCCTCGACCTAAAGACAAGTGCGTGCTGCGCAATCGGACTTCTCGCACAAAGGAACGTAATGAATATGTTTTACAACAATATGCTCTTGTTTACACGTGTAGAATGATAAATTATAACTTGTTAGTTGTATACTGGAATATTGTTATGGAGATCATCAGTGGAAGGGAAGAAGACTTGTATACTTCACTAGAGGGTTGTTAGGTCAGATTTTAGCAAAAGACCTAGAGATTCTTTGAGAGATCTCTTTAGATTCTGACATTCTGACTCTTCAGCCATTGTATCAGCTGACTTTATAATGTCTCATTCAAACCATTAAGTAAAAGAAGGTCACCCACACACTTTTTTTTTTACGCTGGGAAATGCTTTTACGCACTTACCCTGACCAGAATGGGTCAGGAGTGTGGGACTCAGGGAGGGAGGAGACAGACAGAGGTTCATCTTGCGCATTCTTCTCTGGTGCCCTAGATGAGTCCGACTGAGGCTTCATGGAGGTGGGAGCAGGTGCGCAAACAAGCGCCGCCTAGTATCCCGCCTCCTTCGGCGGTGAGAGGGAGCATCTACTGCATTCTCTCTATCTCGCTCGTGGGCCTCCTTTAGCGAGATTACAGTCTCGCAGAAGAGGGCCACTTCCGCCCAACATCTCTCACTTGACAGCATCGCGCCTACAATGCTCTCAAACGAGAGTTCTCCGCCGATCAGCGCCACCAAGCGGTGCAGCTGAGGTCCCCATTCTGCGCAGTCTGCCACAGTGTGATGTACTGAGTCGATAGCTGCACCACACTCGTGGCAAGCAGGCGACTCCTCTCGGCCAATTTGGTGCAGGAACTTTCCAAAGCAGTCATGCCCGGTCAAAACCTGCACCAGTCTGTAGGAAAGCGTCGCGTGCCTTCTCACCTTTGATGTTGAAACTACTAAAATGGTGTTTCGCTTATTTTCATAGCATTATATCTTACGGCATACTGTTATGGGGTAAGACGGACATTGAAACTGTATTTATTTAAAAAAAAAACACAATTTTAACGCAAGAAATAAAAACAAACCATTAATGCCATATGCCACTTACACTTCTGAGTTTGCCTCCACATAGTTTTAAGAAATGTGTTCTTTTTAACATATTACAACAAGCATATCATAATATTGAAGATTATTGAGGTGACAATGATGTTTGGACTAGATTCCAGTCGCACATGAAAGCTAAACACATTGTAACCTACAAAAACTACATTTGAAGCAGTAACCCTTGAGTTTCCTCTCAGCGGAATCAACTTTCTGAACCGGTGGTAGATTTATTACCAACGGACAAACTACTGATTATTCAGAAGTGCTTTTTGAACCTACATAAATAAAGACCTGTGCTACGTGTTGAGCTATAATCTCTCCAACCACCTCTTGCTTATTATGATGGACCAGTCCTAAGATAAGTGAAAGATTGGGAAGAGGAATAGACCACGTCTTTCCACTTGCCGCGATCCTTGCATATCTCCTTCGCTTCTTTCATTCTCATTAAACCTTTCATACAAGTTCGTCGGTTTAGAGTACTCTTGACTTGTCCCTTATTTAAAATGTCCTGCATTTGGTCCAGAAACTTCCCATTCACTCTTCACTCATAAATCCTTTTCGTCAGTCTCCTTTCATTCATTCTCTCTACGTGCCCAAGCATACCTTTCTCAACAAATGTAATAGTGATCCCTAACAATATTTTCTGACAAACTATTCTCTGACACTGCATCGTTCACCTTCATTTTTCGCAACGAAACAATTTCGATTTAACAAAACGATTGGAGTATATTAGTGCAATGATTTTTGTCCTTGTTTGTTTATGTAGATAATTGATTGGACATATTGACATGTTGATTTATTTAGTTGCGACTGAGATCACCCGCCCGTATACGGCGCATTCAATAATTGCGATACCAACGACAAACGACAAACGACTGTCACCGTGACAGCTGACAGCGGCACAACACTAATGATGTCGTCATTTCAAAAAAATATTGCCTCCGTTTACTCTTCATTTATATGCAAACTAGAGATGTAACTTGTATTTGATCTGTGTATATTATAGAATTAAATTGTTGCGGTTTAAAAGAAGATGTAGTGACTAAAATTGAGAAAGGTATGCTTATATGGTTTGGGCATGTGAGAATGAATGAAAGGAGTCAAGAGTGAATGCGAAAGTTGGAAGGGGAAGATCAAGCCGAACGTTCCTGGATCAAATCCAAGACATTTTAATGAAGGGCCAGGTCAAAAGTGCTCTAAACCGACGAACTTTTATGAAAGGTTTAATGAGAATTAAAGGAGCGAAGGTGATATGCAAGGATCATGGCAAATGGAAGGATTTTGTCTCTGCCTACCCCTATGGAAAAGAGGCATGATACTAAGTATGTATAATTTACTTACTATGTATGCATTAACGTCCCACTGCTGGGCACAGGCCTCCTCACTCCGAGGAGCGAGGGTTTTTAGAGCATAGACCCACCACGCTGCTCCACTGCGGATTGGCAGGCATAGTACACAAGTGCACTCTCTATTCCTTCACTCTCATAGTCCGATGTGACGAGAATCCGACACGACCGGAGAGAAATCGGGCGCAGGACCAACGGCTTAACGTGCTCTCCGAGGCACGGGGGTGGATCGCACCGCCAACTTCCCAACTTCGGGCAAATATTGAGAAAATGTTAATAGAAAACTCAATATTGATTTTTGAATTGGTCCGACCTGGGACTCGAACCCAGGACCTCATGTCTGCAGTCGAACATGCTAACCACTAGACTAATGATGCAAAAGAAGATGTAGTGACTAAAATTGAGAAAGGTATGCTTATATGGTTTGGGCATGTGAGAATGAATGAAAGGAGTAAAGAGTGAATGCGAAAGTTGGAAGAGGAAGATCAAGGCGAACGTTCCTAGATCAAATCCAGGACATTTTAAATAAGGGGCATGGGTTTAATGGGAGTGATGGAGGCGAAGGAGATATGCAAGGATCGTGGCAAGCGGAAGGATGTTGTCTCTGCCTACTCCTATGGAAATGAGGCGTGATGCTATGTGCTAGAAATACCAATTTTTGGGATTAACGAGAACAAATGAAATACCCATTATAAAGGGATACGCAATAAAAAGAAATCTTTATTGTTTTTTCTATAATATGAACTCCTTTTGAAATAAGTCTATCTATTTCTTAGATTTGTCTTTACAAACAAACAGCTACAAATCCCAAAAAAAATATTTTGTGTAAATTTTTATTATTTATATTAATTTACATTAGATGACATTACAAATAGACGATTCGACCTTATGTATACATACTCGTATATGTTGACTTAAGTCAAACCTTTCGTTATATTCTTAACATTTCTACTTGTAATACTTTTAAGACTAAAAACACACTGTAATCCTGTTTCATTTTTATTTTTAAGAAGCCACGATGGATCAGTGTTAAGGTCTTTGTCAGGCAGCACTAAGTTTCTCATTATAAAAAGAAATTTAGGTGGAAGTAAGGCATCGTGACGAAATCTACATTTCCTGAAACAAACTCTGGACTACGTGTAGCCTATCAACCCGCATGGTGGGTTTATGTTTTAAAAACCCTCTCTCCTGTGGCTGAGACCTTACAGTAATACAAACTCTGGCTCTGATCTAATTCAAAATAAGAAGGCTAAAAACTCTTCGTTTCATCTTTATAAAACTTGGAAAAATAGAAAAATATCTATGAAAACTACAGTTAGACTTATACGAACCTAGTCTTTTCAAAGTTTGTCTATACTGAGACTAGTGTTGGGCGATATAAATCGATATTTCATAAAATATCGATATGTAATAATAATAATAAACTTTATTTCGACCATTGGTGATCATAATGTGTTAGTACGTTACACATCTTAAAAACTAATGTTAGTGCTTTAAACAAAAAAAAAAAAAAGAAAGAAATTAAATATTAAAACTATAACCTAACATATCCCGGCTCGATTTGTCAGCCCGTGAATCATGTAACAATGATTCAAGTACTGACAATCGAACCTGTTACTAAATACCCTTAGAATGCAATTGGAGCTTGCCTGTACTCTCCGCGCCAGGGATGTACACCTTTTCCGCATGGTAGTGTAGAAACAGTCCACACGGGCATCGGTAAACATTCCCGAAGCGCTGCAGCATCTGGGCAGCTCCATTAGCATTCTAAAGGCATTGTTATATTGG
>JACTOM010000904.1:405540-420756 GCA_015832385.1 Elymnias hypermnestra | reverse complement strand
AGATTTGACGACTTCCAGCCCCCCGAACAAGCCGGTTTCCGAAAAGGCTTTAGTACCATAGACCACATCTTTACGCTGCGGCAGATTATACAGAAGACCGAAGAGTATAATCGGCCACTTTGCTTAGCGTTCGTGGACTATGAGAAAGCCTTCGATTCGGTGGAAACATGGGCCGTGTTGAGATCTTTACAGAGATGCCGAATTGACTACCGGTACATACACGTGTTGAAGTGCTTGTACGAAAACGCCACCATGTCAGTCCGTATACAGGACCAAAGCACAGCGTCTATCCAACTGCAACGTGGAGTGCGACAGGGAGATGTTATCTCCCCGAAGCTTTTCACTGCGGCGCTGGAAGACCTTTTTAAGCTTTTGGAGTGGAACGGACTGGGCATCAACATCAACGGCGAGTACATCACTCATCTACGGTTTGCCGATGACGTAGTCATTATGGCAGAGACTCTCGAAGATCTCAATACAATGCTGGATGACCTCAGCAGAGTTTCTCAACAGGTGGGCCTGAAAATGAACATGGATAAGACGAAAATTATGTCTAATATCCATGTACCGCCTCACCCAGTCATCGTTGAGAACTCAGCTCTCGAAATTGTTGACGAGTACACATACCTGGGACATATAGTCCAGCTTGGTAGATCCAATTTCGAGAAGGAGGTCAACCGCCGAATCCAACTCGGTTGGGCTGCGTTCGGGAAGTTACGCCAGATATTTTCGTCTGATAACCCTCAGTGCCTGAAGACCAAAGTCTTCGAACAGTGCGTGTTGCCAGTGATGACCTACGGTTCTGAGACATGGTCGCTGACTATGGGCCTCATGCGGAAGCTCAGAGTCACTCAGCGTGCGATGGAGAGGGCTATGCTCGGAGTTTCTCTACGTGATCGAATCAGAAATGAAGAGATCCGTGGTAGAAACAAAGTCACCGACATAGTCCTACGAATCGCGAACCTGAAGTGGCAATGGGCGGGTCACATAGTCCGAAGGACCGATGGACGTTGGGGACCGAAGGTGCTGGAGTGGCGACCCCCCACAAGATGAACCGATGCTATAAAGAGGGTCGCCGGTAGTTGCTGGAGCCAGGCGGCACAAGATCGGGCCTTGTGGAGGTCATTACGTGAGACCTATGTCCAGCAGTGGACGTCCATCGGTTGAAGCGACGACGACGACGACATTGATTAGATCTTCTACTTATGTTAATTGCTACTAAAAGATCTCGCGGGTCATCCAGTGTGTAATATATTCGGCGCCTCACTAATACGAATCCCGATTTGTCGCGTCTCTAATATAAACATGAAATTTAGCTAATTTATTATATTTTACGGTCGATTATGAAGTCAGTCCGCGGGATATTGATAAAGTAAGCTCGGGTCGGTGGTTCTTTGTGGCGATAGAGATCGCCGTAGCGGGTGACTAATGAAGTGATAATCATCGAAGAGCCCACTAAAGAGTTAAACAACATAACGCATAATAATTTTGATGTATGGAGGCAGATAAATCTATTAGGAGTTGACATCTCCATCGGGCGGCGGCTCCGAGCCGCGTCGTTATTATTTTAATGTTATTATTCAAATTATTATAATCTCGGCGGCCATATTTATAGCACTCGAATAATCCTTTTTGATACGCCGCTTAAGGATTTTACGCACAACGTACACTGAATCAAGAAAAAATAGTATAGTGGAGTCTTTATATCGGAAACCATGCCGAGCCATGAGTCGGGCATGTAGGACTCTGTGAAAAAGGAAGCTTACCAATGTCCCCTAAAATCCAGTGGATCTATAAGCGGCTCAACTTTCACATTCCTCCCTGGTGTCCCAAATGAGACCGATTGAATATTCATGGAGGCGAGTAGAGTTGCTCAAACATACGCCTTTGGCAGTGCGATCAATATCGCAAGCCTAGAAAATCTTCACTAAATTGAACAATTTATAATCATGTGATTCCACAAAACATTTATAAATAAATGCTACACGGTTGACATACACGTGTTGAAGTGTTTGTGAAAAAACGCTAGTGATGACCTACGGTTCTGAGAAGTGGTCGCTGATTATGGGCCTCATGCGGAAGCTCAGAGTCTCTCAGCGTGCGATGGAGAGGGCAATGCTCAGAGTTTCTCTACGTGATCGAATTAGAAATGACGAGATCCGTAGTAGAACCAAAGTCTCCGACATAGTTCTACGAATCGCGAATCTCAAGTGGCAATGAGCGAGGCACATAGTCCGAAGGACCGATGGACGTTGGGGGCCAAAGGTGTGGAGTGGGGATTGCACCGGACGGGGAAGTGTAGGCAGACCCCCACAAGGTGGACCGATGATATAAAGAGGATCGCCGCTAGCCGCTGGAGCCAGGCGGCGCAAGATCGGGACTTATGGACGTCATTACGTAAGACCTATGTCCAGCAGTGGACGTCCATCGGTTGCAGCGACGACGACGACGACGACACGGTTAACTGATTCGAGACATGGGTATCGCCATAATGGCCGTCACTATTCTGTCGAGCGCTTTCCACATTAATACCAGTCCTTTGCCGGTTGTAATGTGACATGCGATAGATAGACGGAAAAATTAAAGACGATGGAAAAAAATTACTTCAATAAAAACTCTAGCTGCTTCCTTACGAGGCATTATGCTCCTTGTCTGTGTTGGAATTGAGAGACTCCGTGAGTAAAAGAGTAGTGACTTGGTATCCGATCTCATCAACTAATGTATTTAGGTAAACACTATTACCTGAAAGGATGGTCCTTGCAGTAATCTCTGATTATAAGTGATGATACAGTCTACGATGGAAAGGCCCCAAATTGTGAAGCGGTACTTTACCTCTTATATTTTCTACACATCGTACCAGAACGCAGATTTTTTGGTTAGCAGTACATCTTTGCTGATACAGTGGTGAATACTGAACACCGAAGCCCTGGTTGGGGTATTCAGGGATGTTCTAGGACACACAAAATACCACGTGTGAAATAAAGATATTACGTTGTATACTTTATGGTGAGTGAGAGCCCTCACAGTCTAAATATTGGGGAAAGGTAAGCACACTATAAATTGTAGTTAGTCTCTTAAATGTCTATAGACTCGGAATTTATTTGATTAATTTCTCTTGAAGGTAAATGATAAAGGAATACTAAATCTTACAATATTTTTTTATTTTTTCAATATTAACGATGAATGCCGCAATGGTGAAGTTATTTTAATTATAACCTATTTTCGACATACAAAAATGGACTGATTGTGTAAAAATGTGCCTTTGTACAAAGTACACATGATAGAAGTGAAACTTCTTTGGTAATCTAATTTTTAATACAAATAATTTATTGTAATTTCAAATGACGAATTGTAAGTCAAATTGCCACATATTATTAAATATTATAAAACTACCTAACCTCCAAACGAGGTCGCATAAAAAATCTGCTGCAGAGCTTCGTGACACTAATCGCGCGTTTCACCTTCATCAAAATTTAACCTCATAAAGAAGTTTCACTTCAAATACCAAAAAATCTTGTTGTATCATTATATTTTCACGGTTCCTAATGCTAACCCGAAATTTATGAAATATGTTTTTATTTCAATCCCACTATTAAATAAAACAAAATGGCTGCTATAAATATGACAAGAGTTCACACTTCCACATACAATTATACATACTAGGCCCACAATTCAGTGTACGTTGAGCTCTTATAGGTGTAAATGCTTAGTAAAATACGCGCGGGGATATATCGGAGACAATTTATTTGAAGATACCTCTTCTCTTCCTCATCAAGTTGTAGCTGCGTTGAAATTTAACTCTTATTTCAACTGAATAGAATAGAATTTACTGTGACTGTACGGCACATAGAGATACAGGATCCATTTCAAATTGTAACTTATTTTTGAGGTGTTAAAGTTGATTTTCATTTAAATATTGCAGAGGTTACATTCCCTAAGTGTATAAAATGCGTGCAAACCTTGCTGATTGCATAGCAAATAAATAAGTCCCTTGGAGTTAGGGTCAGCAAACTTTTTAATTAGACAGGATACTTACGACTTTTGCAAGGTATTTCTCATTGTCTTTTTATTCTGTTTTCGAAGTAAATCTTCTTTACGCACTCTGGAATTGGTGAGTAAGCTGGTCAATAAGTGACGAGGGCGTTACGGAAAGTGTCATCAATTAAATGTATCTCATTGTGTACAAACTAAAACACTTCTTTATATAAAACATGATTTAGTTTACAAGCGTCTTACATTTTTCCGACAATTTCCAAAACTTTTATTGTTGTATTTGATCAAATCATATACCTTAAAGTTTCACAATGACTCTATCTAATTTAAGCATTAAAACTTAGGCAAGTCTTTTTCCTTCTTATTTTCTGGTTTTCTCTGACCTATTCCTCCTTTGTCATTCATATTATTTATAATCTTTGCTTTTCACAAGAATCTCTAACATGCTTTAAATCAAGTAATATAAAAAAAAATAAGAAATAGTATGATAAGAGAACGTTGTGGTATAAAAGAAGGTGACTAAATTTGAGAAAGGTATGCTTAGATGGTTTGGGCATGTAGAGAGAATGAATGAAAGGAGACTGACAAAAAGGATTTATGACTCAAGAGCGAGTGGGTAAGTTGGAAGGGGAAGACCAAGGCGAACGTTCCTGGACCAAATCCAGGACATTTTAAATATGGGCCAGCGAAAGAGATATGCAAGCATCGTGGCAAATGGAAGGTCGTGGTCTCTGCCTACCCTGAAGGGAATGATGCTATGTATATATGTGTTAAAAAAACCAATGCAATTGCCCTACTTAATTTTTTTTTAGGCTGGGAAATGCCTTTATGCACTTCGATCAGACTAAAATGTTATCGGAAGCGTGGAACTCGCTGGTAATATATATACCCAGAATACGCATTAAAACCCTCTGCATCCTTATGTGGAACACCAGAGAATCGGTAGACGCAATCTACCCTGGCACTCCGGAAGATTTCTCTGGGAAATTTAAGAAGGAACCTCCAGCGCCGTAGTAGAGGAGCGTCCACAGTGTTCTCCCTCATGTGCCTCATTTATTTATACTTGGGTAAAATCTATATGTCGGAGAATAAGAGAGAACGGAGCAACATAAGGCACAAGGGCGTAGGGTTCTCCGCCGACATCGTCATTAATGGGATCCATTATTTAGTTACTTATACTGCGGACGTTCGTGGGTAATGTTGGTGCAATCAAACACTTTGTTAATTAACTCTGATTATAATGTTCAATCACTTTATCAATTTACACAAACTCATTAACAATAATAGCTAGGAACGCGACAGTTTCAATAGTCGACTGATACACAGATGGCACAGCGATGCTCAGACTCTTGCACTCCGACATATATTTAAGGGAATTTCTTTCCACTCAGTTCCGAGAAAAACTTACAAGAAACTCAGTCACGTATCCGTTTTAATAATTTAATTCAAAGAAACAATATGTTTATGATTAAATTCATGGTGACCGTAGCCCCTGCGAGAGGTGCCGGGCTAATTTACTTGTCACGCCGTCCCGCTGTTTATTTTTGAACATAACTGGGCATTTTTTAACTTTATGATAGTGAGAAAATACACTGTCACATTTTTAACATGCTAATTTAACTGTTGTCAGATATGATTTACGTTTCGCGCTGGATTCTGTTCGGAGGATCACAACTGTTACATTTTGTTTGATCGTCAAAATTGACGGGGCGGAAATGTTTGGGACTTTAGTTGTAATTATTCTTGAAAATTTCAATTTTTATCACCATTACTACGTTGTATACAATTCTTTCACATTATAACACTAGCTACCGGCCCCGACTTCTCACGAGTACACATCTTATGACTACTATAGTCGGGCTCATATAAAATTGAGATATCTCTTAAAATATACACTTAAATTATATGGTGTAAAAGAGCATAATAATGTTAATTGTATGCTTGACATAACTAGCATATTTATATTTATTAGGATTAATAATATATCCATAAAAACTTTCAATTTACCGCATTGTACATGAAAATTGTCGTAGAAAATAAAATGGATGTTGTGGGTTTTCCTTGAAAGATAGATATGTGCCATGTAGAACTATTTTTTAAATCTATAATAGACAAATTATCCTTTCATACATTGTTTTGTTACATCTCTAAAGGATAAGGTAGCGTTTTCGATTAAAGTTCCCAGGGGGCTCAATTCTTTGCGACACTACTGACTATTATCCCTATATATCAACCAATTTACTCAAAAACTTATTAAGTTATATATACTAAAACTTTCCTCAAGAATCACTCTATCTATTGAAGAAAACCACATGAAAATCGGTTGAATAGTTTTTGAGTTTATCGCAAAAGAACGCGATCTAAGACTTTGTTTAATACGTAAGGATTAATAACAACAAAGGTTATTTAATAAGCATCATTGTAGTAAAAAAAGTGCGTGCGAACAAATTACACATGTCAGAAGTGAAACTTCTTTGGCAAACTAATTTGTAAGTCTTGTTTATATTTATACAAATGTAAAACTTTAGACTCCTGAGACTTAAAAGGGGGATATGTTAGGAATTTAATCAATTTAATTGTCATTAAAGTATTAAAAGTGTCGAAAATTAATACAAATAGTTTATTGAAATCTCAAATGACGAATTGTTACTTAGAATGCCACGTGTTATTTCTAAATATTAAAACTACCGTCAAACGAATTAGCATACAAATTTTACCCTCATGCCTAAAGAAGTTTCACTTCAAAAATGATTTAAGTAAATAATAAAGCTTACATATTTAAAGGTATATAGAGTTTCTAAAAATATCAATCTAATTGCTTTTCTTCTTTTTAGTTTGACTATAAGTGAGTTAATTAGCAGCCCATTAACTTGTGCTGGGCACAGACCTCCTCACTCATATGAGAGAAGGTTTTTAGAGCACAGACCCACCACGCTGCTCCACTGCGATTGGCAGTTATTTATATGTCTTCATAATTCTGTTCAGCGGAGAAAGTAGGCCTAAATTTGTGAATGTTTAACCTAAAGTGCTTTAGTATCTTTTTAAATGAATAATTGGTACATAGAATTCCTGTAAATTACCAGCTGGTGCCGTCGAAACGTTTCCTCCGCTGAGCGTCGGCATATTCTTTTGATGCGAACTGAATAACTCCTAAAGGAAGCCCGCAGTATCGGGTGTCGTGCACCTCGAGTTCCCACCTCCTCCGCCTTGGCTCCTGCACTATGCTCTTACACTACACAGTCACCCGATACACGCACTATTATAGCCATTATTTGGCCAACACTAATGAGGGAAGAGCGTTTAATATCAATATATTGAAATATTGCTATTTTCTTGACGTGATAACGAGTTATGGTTGCCGTTTTCGTCCACTCCAAAGGGCGAAGTCCTTGAGAACGACCCTCGTTCTGCCTGAAAAGGGCTAGTTCTCAAGGGAAATGCCGCTCCAAAGGCGTCTCCTGCAAGAACGAGCTTCAGCTTGGAACGACGTTATCATATTGGACAATGGGAGGAGCTGATCAAGAGCCTCACGGGGAGCGTGGGTGGAGTCCACGTCCGGGTGACGTCAGAAATCGGGTTTTTTGTGTCGAATCCTACCTGATAAAGTAGATTGTCGATTGATCATCGAGTCATCGAGGTCGTTAATGACATATTTGGGTCTTCTCCTCTTAGGCGGATCCTATGAGTTTTGAGATATCTCTTTGTCGTTCTAAGTCCCTACGCAAATCGATGTTTCTAAAGTACCACGGGCATCCCATGGCCATCCTCATGAATCTATTTTAGAGCGTCTCCAGGTGGGCCAGTCTGCTGACGAAAGACATGATGGGGTGGACACAAGTTTGTAAAGTGTCACCATGTGGCTAAGTGACATTTTACTCTTTTTGCAAAGCATTCATTGCCACATTCCGCCTGAGCCGAGCGTGAACGCGATAGAAAGGCGCGATCAGCCTAATCCCATTGTTTATTACGACGTCAATGTTTTCTTATTATTCACGTCAAATTATCGGCCATAAACAGACTTTACATATTATAAATCTTACTTGTAAAATAAGTAGCAGCCTATTAACAAGCTATTGATGGCCTAAAATACTTATTAAATTATTAAAATATTTCTTACGGGTATTGAATCGGTCTTTAATAAAATATCATGTAATAATATGGTTCGATTTAAATCAAATCAAATCAAAATATCTTTATTCAAGTAGGCATATTACAGCACTTTTGAATCGTCAAATTATATTTTTTTTCCACACTCTGATTCTAATATACATCTGATGACGGTACTCAAGATCGGCTTAAAATCTAAAGTTACGAGGGTTCCTTCGCGCCCTGATCCGAGAAGAACCCACAACAAACTCAGTCGGGTTTTTTTTTTTACCATCATCATTACAATAACAAATTAGTTTACTATATTTTAATTAAAATTAGAGCAATTTGTTCACTCCCAAGCGTTTCTATCGTCTAGGTAATCTTGCAACTTATAATACGATTTTTCTATCAACTTTCTTTTAACAAAGACTTTGAATTTATTAATTGACATCTTTAGAACGTCTTGTGGGAGTTTATTATAGAAACGTATACAGTTACCCTTAAATGAGTTTTTAATTTTATGCAGCCTACTAGAATTTACAGCAAGTTTGTTTTTGTTTCGTAAGTTATATGATATACATTCACTCTTTTTAATAAAAGAGTCAATGTTTTTGTGTACGTACAACAATATTATTGTCGGCACTTTTATAAACTTTTAAAATGTATAAAAGTAGTCATAATGGGATAACTACAGTAGTTGGATATATGGTATCGCGAACTTTTTTGTAGATATTAATACGTTCTATAATATTGTAGAACATTTCTTTGCTCCATCATCAATAGATTCCGCAGCGCACGCAATGACAGAATTTTTCTTGGGAAGTCCTACTTTTTTTTTAAATCAATATAGCCTATGTCGCTCAACGAAAATGCTGCTTTCGAATAATGAAAAAAATATTGGAATCGGTCTAGTACTTTTATTGTGAAAACGTTACAAACATACGTACAAAAACATAAATATTTCCTCTTTATAATATTAGTTAAAATGTGTATTTATTTGAATGTACAATATTGCCTACCCTCCTTATGGGCTACTTTCAGCTTTACAAATTTAACATTGTCTAGAAGAAATCGTTATTAAGCGATAAGACCGCCAATTTTTGATTTTTCAGTCTATATAAAGTGCAATAATGTGTATAAATAATTAACCTTTACGGAAGGTACCAATTACAGATATTGACTGTCACCTGTTTAAATCTAGACAAATTAGGAAATACAATTCCTAAATTAACCCTGACAGTTCTGAAATTCATTTACAGTCCTTCTGATTTCTTTAATAAAGCTCGTAGGGAACTACTTTATAGTATTATCATAGCATCAACTCACATTAACTTACAACATTTATTCTCTCCGCTATTTAACCCAACTTGCACGATACTAATAATTTGAATTTACACAATTTAGCATTACTTCTCTTAATACAACTACTTCACGAGATACAGGTCGTAAGACTCCCAAAATTGTTCCGTACGTTAAAGTTATCTCGTATTGCATAACATTTCGTAATATCACATCATGATTTTTGGTAATTTTAAGTGTTGCCGCTACATTACTCAATAACTCCCAACATTCCATTATCAGTGTTGTCACCCAACTATCTATAGTCTAACACTAGCATATCGTTATTTTATTATATCGATACGATATATATCGACATTTACTGTGCCCGGCTCATCCCTAGCACTAATTGTCCATGTTTTCTGTGTAGTTATTTGTGTGGTGTTGTTTTCGAGGGATGTATAAGGAATGCGGAGCTTTCAATTGAACGAAGGCGGGGCGGTTCTTTAAAGGAATTACGTTTATCCTGCAGGTATAAAAACTATGTATAAATATAGGTAAACTTGGAAGTGGCAGCCTATTAATATCCCACTGCTGGGAGTAAGCCTCTTCACGCGTATGAAAGAGACCCACCACGTTTTTATGCGAGTTACCAGATTACCCCAGACTTACTGCCTGTGATACATATCTAGAGGGATATGCAGGTTTCCTACCGAGGTGTCCCTCACCGAAAATCACAATAATAGATTTGATAAGAAGTATTTAAATACATCAGTTTCTTTTTATAATGATAATGGTATAAAAGAGTGCGAAGGAATTCTAGTATTTTAATATTGAATTGTTACTTTCTTATATTACCATTAATTATAGAAACTAGTTATTCTCCGCATAGTATTCCTTTGGAATAAAGGAAAACCCGTTATTAGTGCGAATTTACGTCGCTAGGTATGGGTCAATGCTAAAGGAAATCTCTCAAAAGTTTTGCTTATATCCGGGTTCCATTTTCGAGACAACACGTTCTTAGTGAGAGAATACGTCGCGAGAGGTTAATAGACGTCAAATTTCAAGTCAATATGGTAAATATTTTTGGAGATCCAGCAGTAAGTGATCGTTCTTCGCTTATATATCCGACTCTCGTTGGCATATGTCGTCGTTCTCAGTGACCGGGTATGTTGTCTACATTAAAAAGTAGCCTATGCCCTCAAGCTCTAGAATATCTATGTACCAAAATTTCATTTAAATCTGTTTAGTAGTTATGTCGTGAAAGCGCGATAGACGAAAATACTTTCCCATTTATTATATTAGTAAGGATAACGTGTGAAAATGACTGCATTTGAGGATTCAAAAGTACTGTAAAAGTCTTTATAAATATTCGATTTATTTCAAAATAAAACTATATCCAATGAATAAATAATTAACAACCTTTTTATATATTACCCTTAAATCGATAGTGTCTAGTGTGACAAACAACTAATTAAAAAAATTTTGATTTTAGTATGTTGGTAACATATAAAAAATATTTTGAATAATGGCAACACTCAAAATGTCAGTTTTCGGCGAAAATGGCGTCGTTTGTCATATCATATGTTTGTCAGATTTTGCTACAAAAACTCAATCGAATTAAGGATTAAGAGCAATTACAATATATTTATAATTGTGTACATTTTTCACATAAAATTTAACATTGAATACAAGCTACAACGTCATTACTACAATTCTCTAGCTCCCTTTACTCGAACGAGCGTTACACAGCTGAGCGTGACGGCTCACTATGATCCAATACCCATTAAATACGCACACAAAATGCCCCTGAACAAGTTTTCATTTTAAAAAGTTAACAAATATTATGAAAACATGTAAAATATCACCACAAAACAGCGGCTGTCGCGAGTATCACTTTAGTTTTTTACTAACAAATATCAAACGCAGTGCAGTTGTACAAATAGGAGTATCGCGTTACACACAGACTGGATTTGTTACTATTCCACTATTAGAACTAACAATGTCGCCCAGATGTTGTCAGTCACTGACTGACTAATCAGAAATTAAATGGATATAGCGAGTTATCCCTTAAAGAAAGACAGGGGTCCAAAGCGGATATCGATTAAAGAAGAATCATCCCACAATACACTGTTTTGTTATATCTGTAAGACCTTCGACTTATTTACAGATAATTTTAACTAATTGTATACCTAAACCTAGCTCATGAATAACTTAATCTATTATTGAAAATGGGAAATGGCCAGATGGTGTCTCAAAAGGCTAGACTGGCTGTGCATGCTTGAGTGTTGGTGCCAACTCTTATGTATGGTTTTGAGAGTTGGGTATGGCAGAAGAATCACAAAAGTAAAATAAATGCGGTAGAGATGAGAGCGTTGAGAAGCATGAGTGGATTAAAACTGAGTGACAGAGTGAGAAATAGTGTGATAAGAGAACGTTGTGGTATAAAAGAAGACGTAGTGACTAAAATTGAAAAAGGTATGCTTAGATGGTTTGGGCATGTAGAGAGAATGAACGAAAGGAGACTGAAAAAAAGGATTTATGAGTCAAGAGTGAATGGGAAAGTTGGAAGAAACATTTTAAATAAGGGCCAGGTCAAGAGTACTCTAAACTTGTATGAAATGTTTAATGAGAATGAAAGAAATGAAGGAGATATGCAGGATCGTGGCAAGTGGAAGGACGTTATCTCTGCCTTCCCCTGTGGTAATGAGGCGTGATGCTATGTATGTATGTATGTATGTATTTTAGATAAAATTATAGCTGTCTAAGTGATTAGTGGAAACTTGGCTGATTTATGTGTATTTAATTGCAATGTAGTTATTAAGGTATATAGGGGATAATCGGGGTCAGTGGGCAATGGGAGTCACCCTCATATGTACGAAACAGCACCAGCCCCCAGCACCACCTGGAACAACTGCGCCACTGGCATGTTTTGGTTTTATGCTCCGCTGATATAATTTTACGTCAACGCACAATAGAAGGTGAATAGAAGTGCTGAATATCTTGCAGTTTTCGTTTAAGACTTTTACATGAACTTCGTTAGACTTTCCAAAACGTGATGTGCAGTTTAGATTATGTTGATATAATCTAAACTGCACATCACATGTTTTAAAGATTTATTTAAATTTACTATTTTTCTTGTTATAGTGATTGCGGGAAATGAGAGTCAGGTGACTTTCGCAAGTTTGCATATTGAAATACGTCATTTTTATTTGTTTTTAGATACAGGATTTAGATAAAGTACGAGTCAGGACAACTTCTGCTAGCCTGGAAACAGCTATATAGCTTATTGATGCAGATCCTTCTACAAGAAATCCTGTTAAGCTTATGGGGATCCCATTTTCAAGTGCAAAGAGGAGAAACAAAGGTTCTACCTCAGAAAAGAACTCTTGAAACAGACTGAGAAAAGTGAAAATAAGAAGATGAAGAAATATAGGGGTAAAGAAAATAAAACTGATGGAAGAGTAAATGCCACGGAAGACTACAAAACAGAAGAAGCGTCCTGAAAAGGTAAAGCCGAAATGCTACAAGAAACCAACGAAATTTCTATATCAGATGTTGGCACTGACGCCTTATGCCAGGACGATGCAGATGACTACGCAGAAGATGCTGGAAACAGATGCTTAGTACAAGAAACAACGAGACTTGGTTCAGATAGACCTCATGTAGGCTGTGGCAAGGTTATATTTGCGATACGTGCTAGATTTTCTTTGACTCCCATTGCCCCCTGGGATAACCACCATTACCCGCATGTTGATGCAATAAGAGTCAAAGCTGCTAAATGGACTGAATTTTTTTCTAATGATAGTTAATTAAGTAAATTATGTTTACAGGCAGTTGCAATAAATTTTTCATTTATGATTAATATTTTATTTGAGTTTTCGCTTAAGTGACCCACATTACCCCCTTTCCCCTAATAAGTGTATCTATTTCGTATTGTATGTATTTAGTTTTATATAAAACTAGCAATTGTGGCCACTCGTTTCTGTGGCCAAGGTTTTTAATAGCCAAAGCTATCCTATCTTTCAAGTTGGATCGAACTGCGCACTGTATGCAAATTTGATTAAAATCGATTAAGTAGTTCACGTAATTTATATATATTAAGAAGAAGATTAAGATTAAACGCAATTTGTACTTTGAACTGTGTTGTAAAGAATCTACAACAAACAATTAGGTATTTGCAAGACTTCGGCAGATCAGATCTAAATATCTTATAATCTTCTACTTCAATATATACTTTGTGTATAAGAATATTCTTGATATATTTATATTTAAAAAAGTACGTATGCACAACTTTCTACAGTCTAACAGTCTTTGCTACTGTGCCTTTAAATGTCGCCGCGGTGTCACCAATTTTCCAATCCCGTGGGATTCTGGGGAAATCCCTACTGACTGTCTAAATTGCGAAAGGACTCCAGTTAGTGGGTTTAACGGTCTAAAACCATCTTCGCATTATCGCCTTCCTGTACGACAGACGTAGACCCTTTTCTCCGAAACTCTCGTAGAGGCAGAAGATATCGCAATCAGTTTTAGGAATATGTCAAAAACATCCTTTTAAAAATCTTTAAAAGAGTAACCGTTGAGTTTCTTTTCAGCGGACTACTAACGAACGTAAAAGATAGTGTTCTTAATGAAAAGTTCATAAAAGCAGTGATGGGATCTTTTTAAAAGGACTCTTTGGTTTGGAACCTGGCTAGCTTTCGTTTTATAAAAAGAAACTTGCTAAAAACCCACCCCCCAATAAGTTAGGAACTCTCCGGCAGTGAAACGTCGAAAGGTTGCTGATTAACTTACTTTTTTTAATACAGTAAAGCTCTTTCTTTAAAAAACATCTTTCCCAGACAAAATCATTTATACCTTTGTAAACTATATACAGTTTTGTAAACATCATCCGATACATCTTGGCGTGTAGAGTTACAGAACACGTGGGACACGTTACGGTATAATTAGACGCCAATTACATATCCCTCACACGAGTAGTAGTGGCTTATTCAACAGATTAGTGACTAGCAACGAACCAGACACATACTTCTTACCCTTGTTCTATCATTTATACAGCAGAAGGAGCGAAACACCAAGAATGCCATATTTTAGAGTGGTTCAGAAATCATTTGTCGGGTTGAGCACGCGTATTTTTAATACCCGAATCATTTCTGGGTTTTCTTCCACATAGTTTTAAGAAACATGATAAAAATGTCCTATTACGAAAAACAAATTGTAATATTGAAGATTATTTAGTTGGACTAGTTGCACACGAAAGCTAAATACATTGTCACGTACAGAAACTATGTTCAAAGGAGTAACCGTTGAGTTTCTTGCCGGTTTCTTCTCAGCTGAATCAACTTTCCGAACAGACTGCTGACGATTCAAAAGTGCTTCATGAGCCTACTCAAATAAAGAATATTTTGATTTTGATTAGCATAACCTCGTACACCCGTATCCGTCCTCGAAGTACGTGCAATCAGTAAAAGCTGATGTAGATGCAATATTTGTGCTGCAGAAAAGGGCCGTTCGTGCGATTTACAATATGGGTCCAAGAGAGTCGCTAAGAAACAAATTCAAGGCAGTTAACATAATGACAGTTCACTGCGTATATATATTAGAAAACTTGTTGTATGTACATAAAAACATTGACTCTTTTAATAAAAAGAGTGAATGTATATCATATAACTTACGAAACAAAAACAAACTTGTTGTAAATTCTAGTAGGCTGCATAAAATTAACAACTCATTTAAGGGTTTTAGAAAACGTTTCTATAATAAACTCCCACAAGACGTTCTGAAGATGTCAATTAATAAATTCAAAGTCTTTGTTAAAAGAAAGTTGATAGAAAAATCGTATTATAAGTTGCAAGA
>JACTOM010000904.1:385582-404331 GCA_015832385.1 Elymnias hypermnestra | reverse complement strand
ACAGTGGGGGCCCCATATAAGTGGTCTATCGAACAGGCTCAGCTCTGCGGCTTACGCAGTTAAAAGAATTCGTCGTCTGACAGATGTTGATACTGCCAGACTGGTATATTTCAGCTATTTTCACAGCATTATGTCATACGGTATTCTACTTTGGGGTAATGCTGCTGATATAGATGCAATATTTGTGCTGCAGAAAAGGGCCGTTCGTGCGATTTACAATATGGGTCCAAGAGAGTCGCTAAGAAACAAATTCAAGGCAGTTAACATAATGACAGTTCACTGCGTATATATATTAGAAAACTTGTTGTATGTACATAAAAACATTGACTCTTTTAATAAAAAGAGTGAATTTACATCATATAACTTACGAAACAAAAACAAACTTGTTGTAAATTCTAGTAGGCTGCATAAGATTAACAACTCATTTAAGGGTAACTGTATACGTTTCTATAATAAACTCCCACAAGACGTTTTAGAAATGTCAATTAATAAATTCAAAGTCTTTGTTAAAAGAAAGTTGATAGAAAAATCGTATTATAAGTTGCAAGATTACCTAGACGATAGAAACGCTTGGGAGTGAACAAATTGCTCTAATTTTAATTAAAATATAGTAAACTAATTTGTTATTGTAATGATGATGGTAAAAAAAAATACCCGACTGAGTTTGTTGTGGGTTCTTCTCGGATCAGGGCGCGAAGGAACCCTCGTAACTTTAGATTTTAAGCCGATCTTGAGTACCATCATCAGATGTATATTAGAATCAGAGTGTGGAAAAAAATATATAATTTGACGATTCAAAAGTGCTGTAATATGCCTACTTGAATAAAGATATTTTGATTTGATTTGATTTGAAACGAAAAGTGCGTGCGTACAAAGTACTTTGAGGTAGGAAAAAAGGAATTTAACTGTAAATTAAATATTAAAAGCGTCAGAAATTAACACAAATAATTTATTGAAATTGTTAGTTAAAATGCCACGTGTTATTTGTAAATATTAAAACTACCGTCAAACGAATTAGCATAAAAAATTTTCACTTATAAAATCAGATAATGTCGAGTTATTTATCGAAATTATATTAAATAAAGTCCTCAAAACAATGTGTTAACAAGTTTAGCTGCTTCTTTATATTACAGAAACTGTCCAATCTCCTACGTGCCTCCAATTAACGTGACACTGGCGAAATTCTGTGTGCCTTGTCACACCTGAAAGCCAACTGTTAAGAGAAGAAATAAGTAATTTTTGATTACCAGAAAAAAGGTTACAGTAAGTCAACCTTAATAGATAGATAACTACTATCATGTAACTTTTTTTTTTACTGCCTCATTGGTCTAGTGGTTAGCATGTTCTACTAAAGACATGAGGTTCGAGCCCCGGGTCAGGCCGATTCAAAATCGATATTGAGTTTTCTATTAAGATTTTCTCAATATTTGCCCGAAGTTGGGAAGTTGGCGGTGTGATCCACCCCCGTGCCTCGGAGAGCACGTTAAGCCGCCTGATCTCTCTCTCCGGTTGTGAAGGATTACCGTCACATCGGACTATGAGAATGAAGGAATAGAGAGTACACTTGTGTACTATGCCTGCCAATCCGTGGTGGGTCTATGCTCTAAAAACCCTCGCTCCTCGGAGTGAGGAGGCCTGTGCCCAGTAGTGGGACGTTTATGGGCCGCTACTTACTTATGTAACTTTTAAAAAGGAATAATTCAATCATATGTAAAATTTGCGTAACTTTAACCGTTTACGAAAAAGGATGGCTTTCAAAAGGAAGCAATTTAACCCCGTTTTTGCGACACTTTTGATCAATGCTGAATTCTTTTTAATAGTAACGTAATGTTATATATCATTAGGCGTCCACAATAAATGGACTATGCAATACTAAATGAATTTTTCAATTTAAAAAAGTAGTTACAGAGATTATTGCGTTCGAATAAACAATCAAAATTTTACGCTTATACAAATAGGTAGTGTAATTTTTCAATTAATTGTTTACTCTTATTAATTAATACCGTTCATAGACTTTAATAGCCTAGTGGTTAAACGTGTAGATTGTTGCTAAGTGTCCCGCATTCGATTTTAAACAAACACCGCAAGTCTTCATACAAACTTTATCTCTAATGGTTGCCCGATGTCTTAAGTTGAACAATAACATTTCATTTGACGAGATTCCCCTTAGATCAATTTATAGCGCTCAAGTTCTAGTATATTCCTTTTACAAATTTACAAGATATCCATTGTTTTCACATTAAATATTTTTTTCACAGTGCAAAATACTCAAAAGAACATTGGCTCCATCTGTTATGAGATAGAATTTATGAAAGCTTTGCAAATCGACATCTAGTGTCAAATAAAATCATTAGTGTCGCGTAAAGCGCCATCTAGTGCCCAATAGTAAAATTACTTCGTTGCACCATTTAATTCTTTAAGTAGTTCTCATAACGTCCACAGATGTCGCTGTAAAACGATATCAAAATAACTTTTAATAGATAATTTTACTTTACTGTAGATATCGTAATTAGGTTTATAAATTTTTTTTTTAAGATATTTTGATATATTTTTTCAGTTTTTTTCCTAACCATAGTTTCATATTTATCACCTTAAACCTATAGTTTGTAGAGATATAGCAGAAAGCTTTGGCGATTTTCATCTTTTATTTGGGACTGAAATTAGCAATTAGGACCATAGCCTTTACTGAAATGCTGAAGCGAGTTTTTAGATTTTGTAATAAAAGTATTACAAAACTTATTATGACAATAAATAGTAGGGGCTTCCGTATTATCGTTTGATATTTAAATATATAATTTAATGAATTTAAATCATATTTACATTTCATTTCTCTTAATAATTCTTAGAAAAACATTGTAGTGTTCTATAGTTGTTTTGAAATCATCTAATAGGGACATTAATTTCTCGCAAAACTTCATTACCATCTGTAGTTACTAAACCTAATAAATGGCGCTATTGTAAATTGATTAGTACCTATTTAAATGGAGAAATTATATACAAATTATTTGAAATCAGTATCTTTAGGGCTTTTAAAATTTATTTTATGTGGAATTTGAAACCATTTCTATCATGTCCATACATTTCATTTCTAATAAGAAAAATTACAAAACATCAAGTTTATATTATCGTAGTTTTCGAATGTTCTAATAGATGGCGCTATCATAAATTTTTAAATAGATCAAAAGATCTTTCAATAAAACTCTAATTAGGATTTTAAAAACTAAATAGAAATTTCTATCAGTTCAGGGTTATTGTACGACTTTAACAGCAACAATCATTTAAAGTATTTATTACACAAAATTTTAATACAAAATAAAACAATAGAGTGTTATATAGTTACTCCAAATTAAAAACGTTAATTAACATAATATCGTATCCACGTGGCCGAAACAACGATGCATACAATACAATAACATATTTTAAAATGGCACTTATAATACAATTCATACACAAATTTTATTCATGTCGCACCTCCAGCCTTTATCACCTAAATACAATAAGTTAACGTAGCATCTAAACACTAACTACACATTTTGTAATACATGCAAGTCGTACGTGTACAATTTTCATTCTGATGTTCAAAGCACCTCAACATTCCCAAGCAAACCCACACACATCAATATCACGAAATGTCTCCGACATTCACATTTACATTGGCTGATCTAATTTGAAGACGAGTATTTTTGAGAATTTTTCTTTTTTATCCCTACTCGATTCTTCAGAATGACACATATAGTGTGATATATATCTATGAGATGATAATAGTGTTAAAGATATCTGTATGATAGTAATAATGCAGTAATTTATATGATAGTGATAGTATTATATGTTTGTATATGATAGTCTCAGTGTGATAAATATATGTGACAACGCTTCTATGATGTAAAAGCTTAAATAAGGCTACATGACAAGAATGTTTAATTAGTATTTCATTTATATTATTTTTTTATACTGTGTATAAGAAAATAAAATTGAAAGTAAATCTTTGAATTCATGAAGTCTCAGCAATATTCTCATATATGTTTTTCTGTAAATCTTATTTTATTTATTCGTCACATGATGATAAAACAGCCAGCTGTTTTATTTAAAAAAGTGTTACTCCCCCTCAAATTTGAGCAGCCAAAGCCCTCGCATACATACATGATGTTCCAGTTAAATAGTCCACTCGCAAATATTGCAAATACAGAGTATTTATAACCTAATGTCTATATAGAGTTAACGATAAATATGAAATGTGAATTATAGGCACAAATTTTACCACTTCGTGTCCAATATTTATATGACAAAATGGCTTCCACCGTAGTAACTACTGGAGAAACATTTCAATATTATAATACCACGGTAAAAGAATATTTTGTATCACAAAAAAGATGCATTTAGGTTTTCGTGACACTAAAATTATGCTTTCATGTTATACACATTCGCCAAAAGCTAATAAAGTATGAACAAATTCAGGTTACCTAACAGAAAAATGTATTGCGTTTCAATGGTTCACTGTCACTATCTGTGTCTGAGAAACATGCAGTGAAACCACTCTTGTCCCTCAACTTGTCCCTCTCCAGCGACTTCCCCACGGACTTTTTAACCCGCCTACCATGCTTTGACGTAGATTGCTCTAAGGCACAATGTCTATCACCAGCACTGTTCTCGTTACTTCCCCCACTATCAGAGTCTTTACTTTTATTTTTACAGATCTTACTTCGAAGACAACGTGACGATGAGATCCTTTTTGGGTTCCTTCTTGAGGGATTGGCCACGTTAATTGCCAAACTGGAGTTCATCTGCTCAGTGGAGTCATTTAACTTGAGCATAGAAGATTCTTCTAGATCGCTTGACTGATTCAGGCCAATTCGTCTTCCACTCCTAGTTTTAGAAATCACTTTTTCTTCTGAATTTTCTTTTCTATTTAAATTATGTTTCCCTTTGCCTGTATTCTTCCTTGAATTAGCTTTTGTGTTACTTGTAAAATTCTGTTCAGGTGTTGTAACATTGTTTTTATGCCTTCTAGGATACCTGGATGCACCGCTGCTTCGTGACTGGAAAGAAATATTCAAGTTATTTTTACTTTCTTGTTGAGTAATATTATCATTAGAAAGGTTGGCCTCTAAATTGCTGTCCATGAACTTTAACATGGAAGTGCTTTTGTTTACCCTAGTGGACCTTTCATTATGTTTCACTGTTACTACGTTTAAGGCATTCTGGGACGAATCTCTACTACAATTTTGGGTAGCAGTGTTTGGGAACCCAGTGTTGACCGACTTATGCAAGCACATTATGAGTTTATCAGTTTGCACTCTCTGTTTAGTTGGTTTAATAAGGGTTCTATTTTGGTTCCTCAACTTCTGTGGAGTCTTTGTGGGATATAATTTAGTAGAACGAATATAATTGGCTGTAAAACCAGACACATCACTCATATCTTCAAATTGACCATTAAGAACAATCTCATTGTTTGTTTTCTCAGGCAACATTACCTTACTTTTGTTCCTCTCAGTGTTGACAATGTTCTCGGGGGTCTCTGCCTCCAACACCTGAATTACATTTTGTTTGCCATTGACAGAACTAGAGTTGAAAATTTCAAATGAACTATTAATGTGACTATTATTATTTATGTTCTGTTGAGCTTTTCGTAGACTTCGCCTTAAGTGTACAACTTTAGGTGTTGAGGTCATAATTTTATTTTTTTTATGTGTTGATGCATGATTTGTCTTTTGTTTTACTTTCTTTAACTTTTTTTGTGCTGATCTATTTTTAATGTTGAAGTCCATATCAGATTCCAGGTCCTCGGACTTGCAACTGGTAATAACAATCTTTTCATCTTTAGTTGCTTTGAAATAGACATTTTGCTGTTTCTCTGTTGTGACTGAACCTTCATCTAATAGTTTGAGCTTTCTCTTCTTTTTCGGTGTTGGTTCCTCCTCGGTTTTACTTTTGATGCTGGCCACCTGTGTGTTAGAACAATGAGCTTGATCCCCTTGCTTCTTTATGATATTGTCATAGTTGAAGAGACACGGGGCCCTCTTAGTGTAGACCCAGTAAGATATCTCATCCATGTTGTTCATAAAGGGATAGTCTGCGGAATGAAGGGCGACTGGCAAGGTTGTTGGGCAAGGTGGGACCAGATCGACGCGCATTGGGCGTTCAGCAGACGCACAAGGCACTGCAGCGGCGACCGCCAGCCGCAGGACGCCCTCACAGCAAGCTCCACACTTTCGTTTGAGCCCACGGCCGCTTGCCGCTGCCGGTAGGGTACGCTTTCGCCCATTTTTGTCACATCCCATGCACCTGTAAAGATTTACAAATGAATCGATTAAAATGTCGATAGACGGTACAGATTAGTAACAATCGGCACGAATTATTGGTATTTTTACTGTTATGAGCTAACCAGCTAAAGAACTTCAACATTTGCGGCTACGACTGTAATATGACATGACGGCTTATGCGTGAGGGATATTAAAAAATCACTGTACTTACTTTTAAGATTGAGAATATAGCTTATTATACTCACTATTTACAGTTTACTGATATGGATATGCACACCAAATATATTTTATTTTAAGGGTCTCTAATCATTAAAACTGTTGAATTACGAATACATGAACGCGATACCAGTAATATATGTTGGTAGGTTTAAATCGAATAATGTCCCATTTGACGTTATACTCTGGTAACTACATAAAATTCTTTACAGTTTAGCAATGGAAATTATTTTCTATTAAAGAGCAAATAAAAATATAAAGAAACATTACAGCACAATTCACAGCAAACCAAAGCAAAGTTGACAGAATATTTTTTTCTTTTTAATCGATACAAATGCAAGGCTGTGGGTTAAATTGATAAGTTGAGATATATGTTTTCAATTAGACTTGAAAAATATATATTCAACTATTAAACACATTTAAAACAGCTTTACTGAATAATTTTACTCGGATAATGGGTTGTATTACTATTTCCTTTTTATATGGATTTCATCGATTTAAAGGTATAAGAAGCATTCAATAACAAGAACATAAAAATAATTGAAAAGAAAACTTCACGCCCTATCAATTATATAAATATTTAAAAAATTGTGAAGTTATTATTAAAAGTAAGAGGATTTTATTATTTCTTCTATAACAGAAAACGTTAGGTTTTTTTAAGATAAACTTTTTAGTTGCTGATGGATATATATGCACTATAATCTTCAACAAAGTACTCTCTTTTTCGAATTCGGATTCAATTTTGTTCTCACATAATTTTAATAAGTTACGCAACTCAATATAACCCGAACTTTTTTGCTATGAAATTGGAATAATATCAAATATGGAAGAATCATATATATGATTCTTCCATATTTGCGTAGCAGTACACATTATTATGATATAAATATTGTAATTTAGTAAAATTCTTGACCTTTAAACCAATAATTGTGTTAGAAGATATGTTGCCCCTCAATTTAATGATTAATCATTAGCGTGTACTTTCATTAGTCGTTTTCAAATTAAAAAAAGCTGTCCACAGATTGTCATTTATAGTATATTTCTCATCTGTGGCACAATATACATGTTTTGACAATAGCCATGACAAGAGGACAATTTCATCTAGAAATTCGCGGCTAAAATAAGCTTCCTTCAATTTCCGAATATTTGTTATGTTATGTTAAGACTTTCTGAGTGAAAATGAATGATTTTCAAAGTATTATAGATCGTCAACTTGGTTTATGTAAGTAAAATTGATTTTTTATTCATATTGTGTATGCTTATCATAGAGTGAGCAATAACTTGTGGTATTTTTTAGATTCGCGGCTCACTTACGACAGTGTATTAAAACGCCTTGTTGTACACAGCGAAGAGTCTTATTATGGACTGCAAAGCGATCCTCCAGAAGTAACCTTGGAACAAGATCCCCCTATATTTGCTTGTCGTTTTTCTGAAGCCTCTGGTTATGAACATATTCTCGCCCTTGCCAATGAAGATGGCCGGGTTGCCATACAGGTCTGTAAGATATGTAATAATAATCAATATATATTTAGTTTAAGTTTGATATTCTTATCAAGGTTCTATAGATATACGTGGACCTTCTATAATCTCTATCAACACTTCCTTTGGTGGTGTGGTAAATATTAAGTGTAGCATATAATAATACATTGAACTAGCTAATCATTGTTTTGCCATCATTGCAATAATCACACCACTCCTTATGGACAAGAATGAATCTACTGTACCTAGGTTTATGAGTACAGATTGTATTATGACTTCATTCAATGATTTTGTTTATCTTTTGTAGTCATGTGTCAAATCTACAAATGTGTTAAAATTGGTCTCATAATATTAGCCACTTATACCAAAATTAAACATGATGAGACTTCCTCACTTATTGAAAAGTTTATTAGTAGTTTAGTACTACATCTCCTTAAAGTAAATGTATCATTTTGGTATCACTTAGATTAAAAATGTTCAGAATTAAACAAAATATAAAACAATTCATTTGCTACCATCCTTATAAAAAAGTTAAGCAACTACAGTCTCCTTTGAGCATAATATTCATTTTAATTTTCTATAAAAAATTGACACTAACTATATCCTACATTGCCTCTGAGAGGTGTGTTGTTGAATCATGTTGAAACATGTATTATGAATTATGATACATGAGATCTTTTGGAACTGCCAAGGCCTCCCTATTAAATTGTGATCCTGAATACCATTTTCTGCAATTTCTACAGTTAGAGAATAATAGAGATATAAATGGAGTGTAGCTTGTTGCACAGTACATGTTTCTCATGGCTTGAAATGTTTAAATAATTTTTCAAATCTTCTATCTTTTTTAATATATTGAAAGATGTATTAATTGTATACTATAACATAGTAACATCTAATTGTATAATTGTAGTCAATCACAGATTGCCCATAATGTTAGGGTTGGGCAGCTGAAATTCTTTCACATAATACTACTTTGAAACAGTGTTTTGCTGCATTTTAATCATCATTTAAATAAAAATGTAAATGGAATTTTAGAGGACTTTTAAATCACAAAGCATTGTTTTCATATGATTTCCAAAATACAATTGATGATGATATTGGAGAACAATTAGAATTTAAAGTTATGATGATTCCATAGTGCCATGTTTTGAGAGAAACCCAAAAAAAATAATTTATTGTGTTCCTTTTTTACCATTATTATCACATAAACTTTAATGTATTTAGAATAGAAATTCATTCGCTTACACATTAATTATTGAGTGTTTGAGGAAACCAAAAGCTGAAAAGTTATGAAGGACTGATAAACTTTTTTTGTTAGTTTTGTTTAATTACATATAGTTAAGCTTTTTGTCTGTGTACTGTGTGATAACTAACTAGCTCTAAATGTGATGACAGATAGACAGTCTAAAATATTATGTCTTCATCTAAAAAGTAAAGTAACAGCCCATTAACAATCCCCTATCGGGGCACAGATCTCCTCACTCATAGCAGAATGATTGGTACTGCAGATAGGCAGACTACACAAACCCCAAATTAACTCCTGAGATATGCAGCTAGATATGCTTGCTCACAATGTTTTGCTCAACCAAAAAGCATTATTCTGGAAAGAACAATTAAGCTCATAGGATTAATTTTTGTAAAGAGACACTTAAATTGCTGGGTGTTGGATCAAAGCCACAGGTCTCACCACTAGCCCATAATCACTTTTAGACCATCATGGTTAATTTGCCTCTTAATGGTTTATAGTATGCTTCTGGAGCACTATTTTTATGCTTATTGATAATTGTGTAACATAGGTGGTAACTATATGAGGCCAAAGTGCCTTACAAGACTCAGATAAATGATACCATTAAGGCATTTATTTGTATTTTAAAAAATGCAATAGGTTTTGTATTATCTACCAGGATACAACTTCAATCCGCAGCGCCAGTAAGCTGGAGGGTTTCCAGTGCCATAATAATGCTGTCTTCGATCTGGCATGGATGCCACATTATATGAATTTTGTCACTGTGTCAGGTAATTTACTTTGTTTTTTGGAAAGTAAAACAAGTTAAAACAGAAATATAGTTAATATATTAACTATTAACAATTGCGTAATAACAATTTACTAATATAATTATATTATTTAAAAAAAGACATGAATAATGGGAAGTACAGGAAAGTTGTTAAATGCACTATAATGTATATTTAGAAATGCAAATAAGTGTTTAGTTCATTATTAAATAAGGAGAGAGAGAAAAATAAAAAATCATTGTAATAAGGAAAATATTTGACAAAATATTTGAATTTAAATTTCTACTATTTATAAAAATTGCAACATAATAAAGAAATAATAAAACAAAGGTTTTATTAGGTATATAAAAACAATTACAAAGAATATATAACCCACACACACAAATGAATACACAGACACCAATGTACAAACAAAAAGCTTTTTTCATATTTATATATGTTAGCTTTACCCTGTTTTATTTTTTAGATATACATATACATAGAAGCCTATGTCATGGCATTGTTTAAAGTATTAAACAATGATAATGATGATGAAACAATGTCAAAAATGTGTAGTTTGATTATAAAAGAATTGTTAAATATAAGAATCCTCTTTTGTGATTAAATTTCAGTAGACAGCAGAGAGTATCTGCTCTTGACAGCTCCAAGGTACATGTTATATTATACCGTCCTGTTTAGGTATAACATAGTTTTGTTGGGTCTCTATATTATGTATACTCAGTAACACTATACTGAGAGAACATTATGACAAAATACTTATGTATACATAAGATGAATGTATAAAGAAATTAATCACAGAATTTAATAAAAATAATCCAAAGAAATTTAATTTACTTATGATACATGCACACTTGTTGAGAGCCATTTCTTATCCCACAATTAACTTTAATAGCTGGTACATGAATGTAAAATAAAATATTGTGTTTCTTAGCTACAGCTAATTCTTGCTTCGGAAACCAGAATGAAATTTCTGACAACTTTTCAAATATTTATAAGTGAGCCAAGACTGATAAAAGTACCTTGTTCAATGAGCAGGTGTTTAGTCTAGAGCTGTCTCATTGATTATTTTATTTTATGTTTGTTTGTCTTTTTTACTCTATTACTTATAGTATATATAGATTTAATGTAACAAGCTGAATGAACTATTTTAGGGTTGGGAATGTGGGACTCGGTGGGAAACAAGACTTCATTACACCAATAAAGCCCTCTAATCTAATTCTTATAAAACTAAAATTCAGGGGAGCGCTTTTCATTCTAAAAATACATTGATTCAAAAATTCATTATTCAACACTGAATCGTGAAATGTAGGTTTTTCACATATCTTTCTTTCATTCCATCATAATTGCAGTATAATATCAATTTAGATAGTAGCAGTCCATTCACGCTCATTCTTTTTCAAATTTAACATCAGCAATTACTTGATACATTTAGTTTTTCCTATTGAATATTAAATTATTAGCTTCCATTGTACGACTTATTGAGAGAGTTCGTTACGTCGTTATAACTTGTTAGTAGCTGATTAACTTTAAATAATAGTGAAGTATCATCGGCAAACAAAACAATGAACATGAACACCCTTAACAAAGTAAGGAAGGTCAATAATATAAAAGAGGAACAAATAAGGTCCTGATATCAAACCCGGTAGGACTCCCAGATTCTGAGGCGGCAATGAGCCTTTCTTTAACACAACCCCTTTATTTTCTATTGGTTAATTTGGAACTCGTCAAGTTCATCTTTGATGTTTTAGTTCGTAATTTTCCGATCAGAGTTTCATAACGAACACAAAAGCCTTAGATGAATCACAGCAAAAGCCAAAAATGTCTTGTGATTCCTCCCAGGCTTCGTAGACTTTGAGTAATAGCTGTAACACACATTAAATTTATTGCAGAACTGTTGGTTAATAGGATGTTACATTTATCGTTTACAACACGCAATAACTGGCCACACAATGGTGTGCAATAGAGTACATTTTTTGAAATGTGGCACAAAATTAGTTTCTCAAAAAGATTTGAAAATAATTATGGTAATAGGAGTGTTTAGTGAACATTTCAACAAAAGGTCGCAAACATTTGAGATGTAGTTTGTGTGATCGTAGGCGACCACACGGCTTGCTTGTGGGACGTGGCGGAGGCGGTGCCGCGGCGCGTGCTCACCTTCGCGCACCACACGCGCTCCGTGAAAACGGTGGCGTTCCGGCCGCAGGAGCCGTCCGTGTTCGCCACGGGCGCGCGCGACGGCCACATCCTGCTGTGGGACGTGCGCGCCGCCAAGCCCGCGGCGCAGCTGCTGCGGCCCGACAACTGCCTCTCCGCCTGCCACTCCGCCGCCGCGCCCAAGACGCCCGGCTCCGCCAAGCGCGCCAGGCCAGACACGCGCGCCGGCAGCGTCACCGGCCTCGTGTTCCAGGACGACGCCACGCTCGTCTCCTGCGGCGAGTGCGACGGCAACATCAAGGCCTGGGACCTGCGCAAGAGCTACAGCGCCTACGCCCGCGAGCCGCTGCCCAAGCGCTCCATCCCCTACTGCGGCAGCTCCACCAAGAACGGCTACAGCAACCTCGTGGTGGACGACGCGCGCGTGCGCCTCTACGCCAGCTGCATGGACAGCGTCATCTACTGCTTCAACGTGGCCACCTACAGCGCGCTGCCCGAGCGGCGCTACGTCGGCCACGAGAACGGCACCTTCTACATCAAGGCCGGCTTGAGTCCCGACGGGTGTTATTTGGTCAGCGGCAGCAGCGACAAACACGCCTACGTGTGGAATGTGAAGAGTTCGAGGCCGCTTGTGCGTCTGGCGGGCCACCATGCCGAGGTGACGTGTGCCGCCTGGTGTCCCGCGAGGCCTGCGCACCTCGTCACTTGTAGCGACGACGCCAGACACATGCTGTGGCGCGTCGGTCCCGAGGAGCCCACCGAAACCCCGGCGCCTGGCCGCGCAGAGCCCCCGCCGCGGATCGATATCGCCCCGCCGCCCTGGGGCGAACCCTCTCGGCCCTCAGTTCAGCGACGCCGAGACCCACCTAAAAGCAAACGCTGCCTCGCCGACTCACTGGAAGCTGCCGACATCCGTCTCAACAAACGACAGAGACTCAACGAGACTCTCACTCCACGAATGGCCGTCAAACGCCGACGCGACTCACCAGAGAGCGTCATCCCACAAAAGACGATACATATCGAGACAAGATCCCCATGCGCTTCCGGATCACATCATGGAGATACAGCTACAGACGATGCATTAGAATCCATAGCCTGTAGTCCAACAACAAAATCACCTCCCGGAACACCTGTGAAAGTGTCTCATTGTAAAATACGTATAGTGTGCTTCACGACGCCCACCAAGAACTTGCCTGACTATGTGTCAACAGGGGAAGCACCGCATCTAAGAATACAATCCCCAGCACGTAAACGACCAGAAACTGCCGACTGGCTGACGTTGCTAGCTCGTGGAAAACGAGGTGTTCCTACTATGGACAAGGCAGAGAGCCCAAAATCCCCCACACCCTCCCGCAGGAACTCCACAACAGAGAAAACGCCGAAATCCAACTCCAAAAATAGAACTCTACTTAAATATTTTAATGTGAGTGCTAAAGAAAAGTGATATATAGTGAAATATTTCAACATATTGAAAACTGTGACGGAATGTCTAAATAGATCGAAAAAGTGGAAAAAAAATATTAACAAGAAAATCAAGTAAGTAGCTTGAAATTGTTATTACTGATGTATAAGAGATTTATTGGAGTACCATCTCATGGTATATTTAGCACAGTAGGTAGCTTTTGTCGTTCGAAGCATCAAAAAATTACGTGTGATAATAGGGGGTACCTAAGGGCCCAGTTTTTGGGCCGGGGAATCCATGAGGATAGGGTGACGAACAAATGAACACAGTGTCGTACATTTGTCTCGCTCTCTCCTTACGGTGGTGCCGCGTTTGTTGGAGTGAGAGATAACATGTCACTACATTAAAACGTTCTAATATTAGAAAGCTAAATGTTGCCAACTAATTTTTTAAAAACAATATTTTTAGATAATTTGTGCTTTTGATAGTAAAAAACTGGATTGATATGAAGAAAGCTGTTTATCAATTGAACTCATAAATGGGAAATTTCAAATCCCACCCTTGGCGGCCAGTCAGGCAATACTGCTATTATTCGCATTAGTGAGAAAAATTGTTTTTACTTATTGATTATTGTATGAATCTCTCTAAGTATCTCTTTATTTTCAAATAAAGCAAAACAAAACACTTATTTTGTCAAATTGAAATTCAACAAATTACGCCTAAGAAACCATCTCCCTACCATGTTGTAAAAAGTTTCCAAGCCAATATATCATATATGATACATGAATAAATTTTTGTACACAGACTTACAATTTCATGAATCCAACAGATAGTAAATTTATAGTAATCTCACATGATGTTGAATGAACAACAGGAAATTTACCTCACATAGTAGCAAAACACAATTCATATACACACATACCTCGAAAATTTTCACTCACTTCACTTCAAATTATTGAAAATTAACATTACAAGTAAAAATACCACATTAAGACAGTCCTGATAAAATTCTTAAAAAAAAAATCAGTTTTAATTTCAAGATGAAACTCCTAAAGTCAGTCAGTCAGTTTTGCCGCCTGTACATGAGTTTTATTAAGTAACTGAATTTTATGTATTGGGTAATAGTGCATCCCAATAAGTTCTATAATTTAAGTTATATATTATTACTAGACTGATATTATATATAGGTATCTGTTTATAATTTTCATAAGCTTTAATATTACATTTAAAACGAGCATTCGCCTTGCTAGCAGAGATCCCGAGTTTGATCCCCGGCAGGGCGAATTTAGGAAATTATATTTTCTTATTTGTCTGGTTTGGTGCTTGACGTCTGCTCGAGGTATATTGCCTATTACCAGATTAGCGCGCTTCCATCTTAGACTGTATCATCACTTACCATCAGTTGAGGTCACAGTCAAGCACTAAACTGTCATTAAAAAAAAAAATGAAACATCATTGGAGGTGCAGAAATTAATTTGTCATAAAATTACATCTCATATTTAAGTAGGCTCTTTTTGAATAGTCAAATATGGTAATATTCTGACATTGCAATGTACAAATCATTTTGATATTAAAGAACAACTTCCAATGTGAAATTCGGAGCATTTACGAGGACTTGATCTGAGAAGAACCCACAATATTATTAATAATGATCAATTTTACAAATATGATTTCAATTTATTTTATTTAAGTTGTAGCAATTCAGTTACTCCCCATGATTTTGTATCACCTTAGCAAACTTCCAATTTATATTTTTTTAATGCCCTATTATGACATGTTCTGAAAAGAACCCATGCATACAATACAATTTATTTAATTAATTGACAGCCATGTTTTTTTTTTCAGTGAATTACACCAACTTATAATTTTAAGTTAATGATGTTTCACAACCTTTTTAGTGAGGCTTTAAGAATTTTTATTTTATGCAGTTTTTTCAAATCTTTATTAAAATTACTCTGGTTTTTATTATTGAGAAACAACTGTGATACTTCTCAGCGTCTTAGTGTTAAGAATTATTGTAATTTTTTTATAATCTGATATTTGTGATAATGTTATAATTTAATACAATAAAGATTAATTCAAGATTCAACCAGTTTTAATTCTCCATTAGTAAGCTGGGTTATGTTTTACATTTGACAGCTTTTCTCTGAACAAGAGTATATCATTGTGTAGCAAACATTTTTCACCTTTTATGTGTCGTATAATTTTCCCCTATATAATTTTATTAATAAATGTAAAGATCTAGGTTTAGTTTGTCTTATTATAGACATAAATTGCATAATATTTTATACCTTTAAATTTGTCATTGGTTTAATAATACTTTGTACTTATTTAGAAAGTATTTGTCAGTTTTATTATGTTGTAAAATGAACATGCATGTGCTTACCTTTAAATAGCTTCATATTTAGACTGAGTTCTTTTTTTATGAGAGGCAAGTATATAAGATGCTTGAACGGAATAATGTTTAGATTTTTTATTACTAATAGTCTAGAGACTCTTTAAATTGACAATTCGAGCCAACAAAATGGATTTCCCAATATTACCTAATACTAATTTTCTAATTTTTCTGAGTCTGGACTGGTAGGAGCTTCGGTCGTGGTTAGTTACCAACCTACAAGCAAAGGAATTTGTGTTTTGGTATGATGTTGTCTATAAGAATAAGTTGCTCGGGTATAAGGTAACTTACCTTTTATAGTTTCTAGTTATTAAGTTAGAATTCAAAATAGAAATTTTTGTTTTCTGGCCCTGGGTTCTGGTCCTTTTAAACAACAGTTGGCATGGTTAGCTTTAAGTACTATCACAAACTATATATTTGAAATAATAGCAAGACTAGATTATTGCGATTGTTTATTATTGTGTTGCATAGTAATAAAACAACAATGAAGATGTGCCATCGCTCACTCTTTATTACGCTTGTTAATTCAGTATATAAAACATAATATAAACCATCTTGTAAATATCACCAATGGCAGCCCGCCGCCCGCCGCGACCGAACCGGAGGCCGTGTTCTCCTCTATATTTTATTAAAGTAGACAAGTGTAAAAAATTTGCAAACGTTTCATTGAATATATCGTAAAAAATCCCTCGCGCAGTACAAAAAGAGTCCCGGGTTCGGTCACGGCGGCGGGCTCGCAGAGAGTCGGCTCGAGCCGCGGCCTCACGTGGCGCGCTCGGGCCGGTAACGAAATTTTAGCTCCAATAAAAATAACACAAAGAAAACGTCAACAGAAGAGCGGGCGCCGAGCGCTTCCGCTTTACAATTTGTTATACCTACTACATCTAAAAACGCCGGCACCCGCAGCCGAGCCGGGGAATCCCTCCCTCCAGACGCCTTCCGGGGATTCCCGCGCGACCGCGTGCGATGTCACTCGTATTTATTGAGGAAATTGCTACATATACCATACGTTCAGATGACAGAAATAAAACTTACGTTTTTTAATTCAAGAAATACCAAGTATTAGTATAGTACAGCTATTAATAACAGATGTCGCTACTACTGAAATAGCTCCCGTAACGAATGTTTTATGTGAGTATAAGTTCAAATGTGCTACATATTATATCCATAGTATTTCTTAGTTGAGAAGGTGGTTATTATTTCGTTTGTCGTTACATTAAAGTTTGTTTGTTGAAAAATTTGACATATACGGTTAAACCCGGATAAGAGAGAGTTCAAGGGACCGACATGTCATTCTCTCTCATAGAGGTTTCCCTCACTTATACAGGTTAAAAAAGAGAACCATAAATCTGTCACTTTAATTTTTTAAATCTGTATACGTAAATTTCATCAAATACTCCTTTATCAATTCGCGTAGTTTATCTGAATCACAACAAGTTTTACATCTATCTTATGGGAAAAGAACAGGAAATTGCTCCACTGAGTAGTTAAATATATAGTCGTCTGAACATATCTTTATAAAATCGTCAGTTATTCTTGGGCAACTGAGGGGATTCCTGCGTTAGTTTATCCAGGGATTTCTCCTTGGCTTACTCCAGGAATTCCGCACTCTGTGTATTTAAATGAAAAACTGGTAATTTCTCGACCGTATCGTCGTACGCGCGTTAAATTTATAGTCGTATGAACGTAGCTTTACAACGTCCAAAGAAGTCTCCTACTTTGTCCGGGGATTCCCCACTGCGTATTTAAATGATGTAGTTGCCGGAAGGTAGCTTTATAAGGTATATTCCCTTACGACCTTGTCCGGGGTTTCCTCCGCGTGTTCAACTGTATAGTGAGAGGCATATGAAACTTGGAGACATCGCACGCCCTGCCCCGCGGGAAATTCTAAGGCCGGGAAGTGCCCCGGCTGCGGGCGCCCGCTCCTACGTAACTTAACTCTATGTACATACGATCGTCCGAGCGACTCTCGAACTCCTTAGTACTTATATCGTTAATTTGAAAATTTGTTAAATGTCTCTATCGTTAGATTCCACCGTGTCCACTCGCGACGCACTTTGTCTCATCGTCTTCGCGAAACCACAACGGAAAAGACGCGTAAACGACGGAGCCAGCGACATTTTTAAAAAATGATAAAAATATTGCGATAATCTATGGAGGAAACTCGATTCGCCGTCGCCACGCGTCCCAAACGCACACTCCACGAAGATACGCTCCGTTCGACGTGATATAAAGCCGTGTCAAAATCCCGGGGAAGTCCCGCTGCCACGGCATCCAAAACGAGTAAATATCTCCAAAAACTACATCCGTCGGGCGAGGGTCCATACAATAGTATCGGTGAGTTTGTACTTTGATCATTATTTTCCACCGGCCGCGCGGTGCGGTACGGTACGGCACGGTGCGGTACGGTACGCCGCATGTGGCGCAGTTACAACGATCCTTCGCAGTCGCCGCGCGCTAACTTCCTGAAACATAACAACCCTTACGTTAAATTCATATAGAATTTTGAGTCGTCAGTCACTACGACTACTGCAAGGTCAATCAGTATGACACGTGCAAGGTCTTTCAGTACAATTGGTGCACGGTCAGTCAGTACGATCGTACAAGGTTAGTCAGGTACGATTGGTACGAGATCGCTCAGTACGACTAATGCAAGATCTGTCAGTATGACTGAAGCACGGTAACTCAGTACAATTAATGCACGGCCAGTTAGTATTACTAGTGTACGCTCAGTCAGTACAATTAATGCACGGTCAGTCAGTACGGTTAGTGCAAGGTCAGTCAGTATAACTAGTGTACGCTCAGTCAGTACAATTAATGCACGGTCAGT
>JACTOM010000904.1:371014-381171 GCA_015832385.1 Elymnias hypermnestra | reverse complement strand
GTGTCGGAGGGCAGATATCTGTGGAACGCTGGCGCCATCTATCGGCGTCGACAGAGTCAATGGTGGCAGTCCGGCGGGAGTCACTCGACAGTTGTCGAGTAGCGCTCGATCGGAACAGTCAACTGTTGAAACTGTCGCGTTCCTAGCTATTAGTGTTAATGAGTTTGTGTAAATTGATATCGGGAACATTAAGTGATTGAACATTATAAACCGAGTTAATTAATACAGTGTTTGATTGCACCAACAATACCCATGAACGCCCACAGAATAAGAAATTAAATAATGGATCTAATTAATAACGATGTCGGCGGAGAACCCTACGCCCCTGTGCTTTATGCTTCTCGGTTCTCTCTTATTCTCCGACAAAAAGGCCGGGATGGCATGTATATTTTAAGGATACAGTGTTTATCGTTATCAACCCCAAATAAATTAGTTACTTTAAGCATTGCAAGATATTTTACACCATATAATTCAAATTGATTTGAAATTCAACTGTGTCTTGACGCAAATATACAGACAGATTTTATCATATTCTCATCGCATTGGAAACTATGTGAGTAACACCGCAGGGAAAAGCTACTGAGATACTGTTAGAAATTACTATAACGTTTATGTGTGCTACTTCCGATGTAATGCAATAGCATTGATTTATTTTAGTGGAGTTATTATTTTCGAGTGGGGAGTTTTACAAGGAGGGATAATCGGTGGTAGCGCATAAGAACAATATTCTTTGTATTTGTGGCATGACAAGAGTAAAGTGCGAGATATAAAGAAGAAAACTACAACACTATAATGGGAGGTAATTAGATGTTGCTTAATTACAACTATACTTTTATTTCATGACACTAAATGAACTGTCTTCCCAAACAGTTCGTGGGATAATATTTTCTCTTGTTAGTTTTAAGTTTGTGATGCAATCGGTCATATTTCATTGTTTGTATCTTTTAAGAGACGATTGAGCGTTGAGAAGTATGTGTGGATTTAAACTGAGTGACAGAGGAAGAAATAGTGTGATAAGAGAACGTTGTGGTATAAAAGAAGACGTAGTGACTAAAATTGAGAAAGGTCTGCTTAGATGGTTTGGGCATGTAGAGAGAATGAATGAAAGAAGACTGACAAAAAGGATTTATGAGTCAAGAGTGAATGCGAAAGTTGAAAGGGGAAGACCAAGGCATTTAAGGACATTTTAAGTAACGGTCTGGTCAAGAGTACTCTTAACCGACGAACTTGTATGAAAGGTTTAATGAGAACGAAAGAAGCGAAGGAGATATGCAAGGATCGTGGCAAGTGGAAGGACGTGGTCTCTGCCTAACACGAAGGGAATGAGGTGTGATGCTATGTATGTATGTAAGAGACGATTTAAATGTAATACCTAATGTTACTGAGTATTAATTAGTTTTGTTTGTACTGTTAATATTTATTACTTACAAAGACAAACAACAATATAAAACAGCATGTATTGTAATGCGGATAGAGACAAAAAATAGAAAAAGAGTAAATGAGTATTTTGCGTAGAGATTTTCTAGCTTATTTGTTTCGTATAGGCCAAGGAAATTTACTTTAATACGGGGTTATGGGGAGAAATTTTTACGTGGAAAAAATGTAGTTAATTTTATTAAATTCAAGGTTAAATTCGGCAGCTCTGGTTTAATTCGCAACACATATACCGAGAGCTTATTCCTCCCTACAGTGCCGTTTCACTGAGCCAGGCCACGTCGCACAGGGCTGCCACTACACGCGATGAATTAACTTTATTTATTTATTTATACATACAACTAATAATGTAAATTGTATGTTCAAATCAAATATTCTTTATTCATGCAGGATTTAACAACTTATGAAGCGTGAAATAGTTAATTTTTTCCCACATTTTATATTCCAATGTACAATGGACGATGCTTTAAAGAAGGACTTAAAACTTGCGACTCTCGTCTTTACCGAATTAAAAAGAATTGGTAATTTTTAATTTATGTTTATCAGGATCACCTCAACTCGCTAAAACTGGATAAATTGCTAGTCTGATACCTTTTTTTGATATAACACTCGTGTGCATAGTGATTTTAAAACAAATAAATTAAATTGCGGTACTTGTTTGTAATTTCAAATTACCACCTTTATAATAAACGCATACAGAGGTACATACGGTACTTGTATCAAAAAACTTAATTCGTTTGTTCCGGCAAATCTCTGAAACGGCTGTCAGATGGCTGATGTTACAAGCAGTAACTAAGGATACTTTTATTTTGGAAGAAAGGGTTTTATATATATACCTGTTTACATCTCAGATACAGGACCTGTCAAATCATTTGAGAGAGCCAGACAAAAAATTATGTAGAGGAGATTACAAAAGGACGTTATTCGTTTAATTTAAGTATTTAAGGTATTAAACCTTATCAAACTGCCTCATTGGTCTAGTGGTTAGCATGTTCGACTACAGACATGAGGTCCTGGGTTCGAGTCCCGGGTCGGGCCAATTCAAAAATCAATATTGAGTTTTCTATTAAGATTTTCTCAATATTTACCCGAAGTTGGGAAGTTGGCGGTTTGATCCACCCCCGTGCCTCGGAGAGCACTTTAAGCTGTTGGTCCTGCGCCTAATCTCTCTCCGGTCGTGTCGGATTCCCGTCACATCGGACTATGAGAGTGAAGGAATAGAGAGTGCACTTGTGTACCAATGTTCTTCTTCAAACTTGTGTCTGTCAATCCGCAGTGGAGCAGCGTGGTGGGTCTATGCTCTAAAAACCCTCACTCCCCGGAGTGAGGAGGCCTGTGCCCAGCAGTGGGACGTTAATGGGCTGCTACTTACTTTTTACTTCCCTTATCAAATGAAGTACAATACATACGGTGTATATTTCTCATAGTTAGTGTGGGTATATGAGCATCAAATATATGTCGCGATACTTTAACACGCACAATTAAATGTACGTAGACAGCCCTGCCGCTGTCGGCGGTCGTGGGAACGCGGTGCATGGAGCTCATTATGCGTCGCCACGCCGCGCCGGTACTCTCCGACTGTCGTACGTATGTACACCGATACATTCGTTTATACTGGCCACCTTCACTCCCGACAACATCAGCTATCTGCCAGTGAGAGTGCCGTCAAAATCCGCCTAACCCTTCCAGCCACTAGCCGGAATAAACAGTTTAACAAATTGAAATGAACCTTATACACCAGACGCCTGGGAGAGTTGAAACATCGCGAGACAGGTTACGTGAACACAGTGAACAAGGCATCAGATATAGCAGCGGTACCAAATTGTGTTAAAGGAAAATGAAAGCTTTATCTTCCGAAGTGGTTTTAAATAAAAATCGGAACCAAATAGTTCCCTGAACGCCAACGCCATCTGTCGGCGCTGGATGTGTTCTGTGCTGGAGGTGTTCTCGATAGATCTCGAGTAATGGTCCGGTAGAGCGGTCGACTACGGAAACCGTCGCGCGTTCCTCTTAATGTTAATGTGTTTGTGTAATTTGATTTCGGGAACTTTTGATAGTGTTTGACTGCATCAACATTACCCACCGACGTCCACACTTTGGAGGCTGAATTATGGACCCCATTAGCAACAATGTTTGCGGCAACTATGCTTTCTTCGACATATATATGTCGGAGTGCAAGAGTCTGTGGATCGCTGGTCCGTGTGTAATAGTCTGTGGAACGCTGGCGCCATCTGTGTATCGGCGTGGGGGCAGTAAGTGGCAGTCCGGCCCGGAGTGGTCGAGTATTGAAACTGTTGCGTTCCTAGCTATTATTGTTAATGAATTTGTGTAAATTTATATCGGGAACATTAAGTGATTGAACATTATAATCCGAGTTAATATTAATAAAGTGTTTGATTGCACCTACATTACCCACGAACGCCCACAGTATAAGAAATTAAATAATGGATCCCATTCATGACGATGTCGGCGGTAACCCTACGCCCCTGTGCTTTATGCTTCTCCGTTTCTCTTATTCTCCGACATATATAATTTCTTCTACTTATTAAATGTCCGCAAATACGCCGATACAACATATTAACACTTACATATTCAAAAGACTATTTATATATTCACAACACTAATCACTTTACTAATGTCAAACATTTACTGTAAAACACAATAAAAGAGAACTTTTTGTTTCTTTCAATCAAATCTTTTCAAACTTCAAGTGACGTCACGGTGAATTTGACAAGATTTTATTGGTTAGGGGCGGGGCTAGAATGATAACTCAACGTATTCTTAACGCGAACAAACTGTACTTCGTGTATTACCCGAGCTTTTATCGCTTAACCCATTGGTGGGGAGAAACATTGGGTGAAGATACATGAAAAAGTATTTCCGTTTCCTTTTAAACAGTGATGTAGTTGCCACATATGTGACATATGAAAAGGGTGTGGTGGGTACCTGCTGCATCTTGTCGAAGTCCAGTGCGGGCCGATGACGGCGCGGCGGGGGCGGCGGGCCACGACGGCGGCGGGGCGAGCAGCCGCACTCGCCGCCCGCGCGCCGCGGCTTCAGCGCCTCCAGCGGCGGTGACGTGCGGAACCGCACCGGTGTCAGCACCTGCGTCAGGCCGCACTCGCGTCACTGCCTACGGTGTCTTCTGGCGCACACTGGAGTGCCCCACTTTACAACGAAGAGGCTTTTATAGGTATTCAGCCATTTGTTACTTAACACATACTAGGTTGAGATTATCTAGTAGGTATTTGGATACCTGTGTCAGAAAGTCTCGCCTTTCCCAAAGTATCTCAGTCACAAAGTTATAAAAATAAAAGATTTAGACCTAAAATTACTAGTTAATACATAAAATAAAAATTTGCAAGCTTATCTCTCTATCTATCTCTCTCTCTCTCTCTCTCTCTCGCGCTCTCTCTCTCTCTCTCTCTCTCTCTGTGTGTGTGTGTGAGAGAGAGAGAGAGAGAGAGTGTGCGTGCGTTTGTGTATCTGGTTATCTGTGAGCTAATACTTTACCCACAGCAGTAAGGGTTTCAATTAAATAAGGCTTCAGTACCATCGTTGTTGAGTTCCTTTAACCAGTTTGCTACTGTTCACTCTTGTTGTGAGACAAAACCGGAGTGTATCATCAAAAGTTCCGTTACAGCCGGTTAAATGAGTGGAAGATCAATTGACGTTCCTAATTCAGACATCTTAGACACTGGTTAGACCGCCCGATATTGACCGCTCAGTCTAAGACTACGTGCTATTGCAAAATTGATCGATTAGTCTAAAGCTACGTTCAGATTGCCCAATATTAAGCGTTCAATTAATACCTTCATTCAGTTCCGTTCAGACCTCTTAATATTGGTCAAACGATATAAAATTACCCACAAACCGCCCAATATTGACCGTTCACTCTAAAAATACATAAGACTAGAATGATGATGATTTACATTCTTAAAGCGAACAAACTACTGTAATCACTTATCCCTTCGGTGGGAAGAAACATCGGATGCAGATACATGAAAGAGTACTTCCCTTTCCAGTTCTTGATCTGGTAGATAGTTCCGTTTTTTTAGGCATTACATTAGATAGTAAACTACAGTGGGAGCTCCATATGTATGACTGGTATTTTTCAGCTATTTTCACAGCATTATGTTATACGGTATTCTACTTTGGGGAAATGCTGCTGATATCGGTGCAATCTTCGTGCTGCAGAAAAGGGACGTTCGTGCGATTTACAATATGGGTCCAAGACAGTCCCAAAGAACCAAATTCAGAGCAGTGAAAATAATGACAGTTCACAGCATATATATATTAGAGATGTTGTTATATGTCCATAAAAATATTGACTCTTTTAGGAAAAAAGTGAATGCACCGCATATAACTTAAGAAATAAAAATAAAATTGCTGTAAATTCTAGCAGGCTACATAAAATTGACAAGTCATTCAAGGGTAACTGTATACGTTTCTATAACAAAGTCCCAGAAGATGTCGCTGAGTAAATTTAAATCTAATAAAACTAATAGAGAAATCACGAATTGCTCTATATTTATCTTGATATAGAATAAATTAAAAATATATATTATAATGATGATGACATAAAAAAAACGTACACCCGACTGAGTTCGTTGTGGTGTCAGGTTAGGGCGCGAAGGAACCTTCGTAATTTTAGATTGTAATTCTTTAATGTTATCATCGGTCATAAATTTATATATTATATGGGAAAAAAAACGATATTTGACGATCCAAAAGTGATGTAATAAGCCTACTTCAATAAAGATATTTTGACTTTGGTATTTAAGCAATGAGTCGCGTCGCGACATATGGACGCTAACTTTAGGTTAGACTAGGAACCTTAGTGTCGTCGTCGTCCGAGGAGGGCGCCCTGGTGGCCAGCTCGTCGTCGTAGGGCTCCGCCGGCCAGCGGCGCTTCTCGGGCGCCGCGCGCACCGGCGACGAGGCGCCGCGTCGGCGACCCTCGCTGCGCGTCGCCGTGGACGAGCCCGCAGGGCTGCCGTTGATCACCTGCGGCACAAGTCACTACAGGCCCCGACGCCGAAGCGGTACGTCCGATCCCTCTATACGCCGAAATTATTAGTGAATACCCTGTTTACGATAACTGCCTCATTGGTCTAGTGGTTAACATGCTCGACTACAGACATAAGGACCTGAGGACTTAATTCGAAATCGATATTGAGTTAACTGTTAAGATTTTCTCAATATTTGCCCAAAATTGGGAAGTTGGCAGTGTAATCTCTGATCTCTCAGCGTCCGATCATTGGAGCAGCGAGGTAGGTCTATGCTCTAAAAAACCCTCTCTCGTATGAGTGAGGAGGCCTGTGCCCAGAAGTGGGACGTTAATGGGCTGCTACTTACTTCTGTTAACGAACCCCAAGTACAATGCGAAATATAAAATCTTAATTTCTGAAGTGAAACTTCTTTAGGTGCATGAGTATTAGCGTCACGAAGATGTGCAGTATTTTTTATGCTAATTCGATTGAAGGTTAGGTAGTTTTAATATTCACAAATAACACGTGGCATTTGTATTAATTTTGGACACTTTTAATATTTTAATGACAATTAAATTCCTAACATATCTTCCTCGGAAATCTAATGTTTATAAAAAATTTGATACCCAAAGAAGTTTCATTTCTGATGTGTACTTTGTACGCACGCACTTTTAATTTTCTTTAAGATAAATTACGCTTTACTGCACAACCGTTGGCTTTTACAAGTTGTCTAAAGAATCAAGTTTAAATTAACTACATGATTTGCAAAATCGATCACCTAGGTCGATAAATCGTGATATAATCGACAACCTTACAAAACCCCTTAGTGTCCAAAAAGCAAGTTGACTGTTTATATGTAAAAGGTCGTCCCTATAAGCAAATTCAGTACCTCTATTCTCTTTTATAATAAAACTAGCCGAACCCGCGACTTCGTCTGTGTGAAATGTTTTTTGGGTAGTAAGTAGCAGACCATTNCCAACTTCGGGCAAATATTGAGAAAATTTTAATAGAAAACACAATATCGATTTCGAACTGGCCCGACCCGGGACTCGAACCCAGGACCTCATGTCTGTAGTCGAACATGCTAACCACTAGACCAATGAGGCAATCCGTCAAAAGAAATATTCCTACCAAATTTCAAGACTACGCCTTATGGTTCCAGAGATATCGTGATGAGTCAATAGATACCTGGATATCTCTTATATATATAAAATGAAGTGGAACTCTGTATCTCCAACGATTACTTAAGAGACGTATTAAAAGTAGTAAGAAAACTCTATAACGTAAGTTTTTAAGCGTCTCCCTTCAAGTTCAAATAACAGAAATTCCACTATATACGAGTTGGACTCCTTTCATGGTAGCCTAATAAGCAAAAAGTTCGCTTAAGAAATGTCGTCTGACTATAAAAGGATGGTCCCCTGAGTCAATGCGATGGTGTCCTGAATGAAAGACTTGTTTCCGAGAGAGGGCCCCCTCCCTGCGAGGGAGACACGGCGGAAAAGCTTAACGTCTTTCCTAAATATTTTAGCATGTAAGTGCAGCCCTCGCAATTTCCAGCTATCAAAGTGTCGCGTAATTACACATTGAATTAATGACCCGAGCTGTCCCCTTTTCCCGTCAACTTTATAGTCTACAAAAATCCTGATTTCATCTAAGGTAAAGGAGCGGGTTTACAAAGAAGCTAGAAAATGGCAACCACTTTAAATTTTCTCCATTGCTGGTTGGTAGGAAGCCTTACACCAGTGTAAACCTAGATATCCTACGCCAGCGAGGCCATTAAAATATTCTAAACATTCAAAGCCTCATTCCCATAGGGGTAGGCAGAGACCAAGTTTGTCAGTTTAGAGTACTCTTGACCTGGCCCTTATTTAAAATGTCCCGGATTTGCTCCAGGAACTTGTGTTCCCCTTCCAGCTTTCCCATTCCTGCTTAACTCTTTCTACATGCCGAAATCATCTAAGCAAACCTTTCTCAATTTTAGTCACTACATCTTCTTTTATACCACAACGTTCTCTTATTACACTATTTCTTACTTTGTCAGTCAGTTCTATAAATATTTCAATAAATAAGTCAGTAACGTCGATATCGTCCTATCCTGTTAACGAACCATTAGTTTTCTTCCTCCCCTTAAATGGGGGGGCACAAGAAAAAACAGCAGGAATGAGCCACAACGTTCTAACACTGCGGCCGACCGCTCATTTATTATGGATACGACTGCCCACAAAAAGAACCACTAAATCTAAAGTTTCCACCGAAGGTCGGTTTAATGGAATCGCATAAATAACGAGGTGATTATATGTACGGTTAACCGCTGATAACACCCTTTACGATAACCTCTCAATACTTACGAGGACTTTTAGTGCTGAACCCTTTTACTAATTTATTGTTACGATTTTCTCAAATATATGACTGTGGACCTGTTGGAGCAGGTGTTATAGAAATGGATGAAAAGCCTTATCAAAATTCATGTAAAATATATTCTTCTTTCAATTAGCTTTCATGTGTGATAATGGGGCACACATTACTTCGCCAGTGTCACGTGAATTGGCAAATATCAACACACACAAAATCAAAACACTCATATTTAGTTGTAGTCAGTCATTGACTGGTCACAACCTGACCAGGATAGTACAATGACACACAGAAATCAAGACAGAAGTAGCAATATTACGTTTCGTTGCATGAGTAATGTAATTCCTGGGGGTTGATTATAAATTCCTGACATTTCTAAAACTTTAAGCATTTGACGAAACGAAACGCAAAATGTGAATGACTGATTAAAACAATGAAAGTTATTAAATAAAATAAAAGTACGTGCGTACAAGTACAAGTACACATGTCAGAAGTGACACTTCTTTGGCAAAGTAACTTTTAAGTCTTGTTTATATTTATACAAATGTAGAACTTTACATTTCTGAAGAGTGGGGGAAAAAGGAAGATATGTTAGGCCTTTTAGTTTATTTTTTATTTTTTTCTCGATATTAGAAATTAATAATTAAATTTTATGAAAAATAGTATATTAAATGACTAATTGACGAGTGGCAAGTTAGAATGCCTAAAAGTTATTTGGAAACATTAAAACTACCTTCAAACGAATAATCGTGACTCTAATCACGCGCTTCATCCGTAAAAATTACACTCTGCGCCTAAAGAAGTTGCACTTCAATAAAAATAAATATTTAAACAATATACACGATAAAATTTCAAAGATATATTGTCAACTTTCATTATGGATCCCGTACTATAATACCTTTCTCTACAATAAATGAATATCCGTTCAATACTCTTAAAGTTTGCTCATCTTTTTTAAATATCACTGATGTTAAAGCTGCTAAAATGGTGTAAGTAAAGTAAGTAGCAGCCCATTAACGTCCCACTGCTGGGCACAGGCCTCCTCACTCATATGAGAGAGGGTTTTCAGAGCATAGACCCACCACGCTGCTCCACTGCGGATTGGCAGGCATAGTACACAAGTGCACTCTCTGTTCCTTCACTCTCATAGTACGATGTGACGGTAATCCGACACAACCGGAGAGAGATCGGGCGCAGGCTTAACGTGGTCTCCGAGGCACGGGGGTGGATCACACCGCCAACTTCCCAACTTCGGGCAAATATTGAGAAAATCTTAATAGAAAACTCAATATTGGTTTTTGAATTGGCCCGACCCGGGACTCGAACCCAGGACCTCATGTCTGTAGTCGAACATGCTAACCACTAGACCAATGAGGCAGT
>JACTOM010000904.1:358470-370959 GCA_015832385.1 Elymnias hypermnestra | reverse complement strand
ATTTGACGGCCTCGCTGGCGCAGTGGTGCGAGTATTCGCTTTGCTAGCGGAGGTCCCGGGTTCGATCCCCGGTAGGACGAATTTAGGAAATTGTATTTTCTAATTTGTCTGAGTCTGGACTGGTGGGAGGCTTCGGCCGTGGCTAGTTACCACCCTACCAGCAAAAACGTACCGCCAAACAAAGAGATTTGTGTTCCGGTACGATGCTGTGTAGAAACCGCAAGGGGTATATCGCCTCTTAACAGATTAGCGCGCTTTCATCTTAGACTGTATCATCACTTACCATCAGATGATATCACAGTCAAGCGCTAATCTATCAGCAATAAAAAAAAAAGAATTATGTGTTACGACATTGAAACTATCTTTATATTGCAAAAACGAGCAATACATGCTTTATATCAATTAAGGTCTGGTTTCCTTAACAGAAAAAATCAAAGAAACATCAATTCTCACAATACCGTAGCAATGTATATTGAACTAGCTGAACCCGCGACTTCATCTGCGTAGAATATTTTTTTGATAGCATTTTTATTAATGTAGGCAACTAATTCATCCAAATTAACCGGTTATATTTTACGAACGGTTAACTGATAGCGGTTAGAAAAATCATTAAAATTTCCTGAAAAGTTCTATATTTTATTGCAATTGTGATTAATTTATCATAAATAAATTAATTGATTAACTAAATTATATTCATCTTATTTTATGAACAATTTTTTTATAATATAAAATGATTTACACCTGAATGAATCTAAAAAATTTAACCGTTTAATCAGTTAACCGTTCAATAAATTTAACCGGTTAGGTGGTTAATTGATTTTTATCACACCATTGAGGAAATTTTAGCTATTCGGGAAACTATCAAATTTAATAACCAGTTGTTTAGTCGTCGTTTTCATGACGACTGTGATTGGTGGACCATTTATTTTTGAGTGGGGCGTTTGGTATAAGAAAGATAACACAGGAAAATGAAGGGATATTCGCCTAGTGACAGTTCTTAGTTTGTATTGTGGTTTAAGTCATTCAAAATATGTTTTATAATAATGAAGAATCCGAGAATAGTATTACTTCACCTGCAAATTAGTGAGCGACTCTAAAATCGATTAACTAGTTAATCGATTTAGTTGGACCAAATTCAGGACATTTTAAATAACGGCCAGGTCAAGAGTACTCTAAACCGACGAACTTGTAGGAAAGGTTTAATGAGAATGAAAGAAGCGAGGGAGATATGCAAGGATCGTGGCAAGTGGAAGGATGTTGTCTCTGCCTACCCCGAAGGGAATGAGGCGTGATGTAATGTATGTATGTATTTAGTTGGCTTCTGAACTAATTAAGCTGGTTATAGTTTATGGCCGGTTGAAACCAATTCCAATCAAAGCAGGTAGGCCGTATTGGCTGTCATGGTTGATGTGGAGGCTATTTGAGTGTACCGTGACGAAGTACGTGAAACGTTCAGTGTGGCCTGTGTATAGGTCATCGTATGGCGCTGTGGAGGCGACGGGCGAGGCGTCTCGGCCCCCGAATCACACGGCTCACTGGAGTACAAAGAGGCCATCCGACTACGCTAATCCAGCTGCAAATTTTACTCGGCTAAAATCACCAACGCCTGTCCCCCGCCTTCCATTTAGCGAGTTTTTAGAGCTACCCTCGTCTTTGATGCGAAAGATAACAATTTTAGAATATTTCCAGTGTCTAGAGTACTACTGTTCGCGACTTTTCCCTTTTTATTGTAAATTTATTCCCCTTTAATAAACTAAAATTGTTAAATGATATTGTTAAACATCGTTCGTTGTATAATATATTTTGTTGTAACTTAGAGTCTGATATTTATAAGTATGTATAATGTTTGTAACTATAGCGTATACACTATTTGTCATCGCTAAAAATAGAATCATTTTTGTAATTAAAGTAGCCCCTGTGATTGGTAATAAATAAAACGCCAATCATAGGAATCACATTTTATCCAATAAATCGATAACCCCCGTCGCTTGCTTGTCACAATAGTGCACGTTTGTCAGTCGTAAAAAACCTACATTAGATGGCCACTTTCGGCAAACCGTATTCCTGTTCCTGTTTCCGGGTTTTCTGCAAATAACAGTTAGTTGGTGACAAGTGGGCGGCGGAGCGTTGGAGTGAAGAATCTGGTGGCATTTTCATTTATCCTGAACCGGCAAGTCTTCGCAAGAGTGAGCTTACGAAGGGGCTCACAACTACAATCAGGACCTTTTCAAGTGAAGCTTCTTAAGGTGTGAAGGTAAATTGTTTTATATGCTAATTACTTTGAAGGTTAGTTTTAGTATTACAAATAACACGTGGCATTTTTATTTCCAATTCGTCATTTGAGATTAATGAGATCAAGACTTAAAAATTAGTTTGCCAAAGAAGTTTCACTTCGGACATGTGTATTTTGTAAGCACGCACAACACTTTTTACATCGCCTCTTACTTATGTACTTCTTGAATGCTAAATCTCTGATATCTACTAATAATGATCCTATTAAAGGCAATTTTCTTTTATATCTATTGCTGAAAATTGCATTTATATTCGTTAATATTTTAAAAGATATAATGTAATAATATTAATCCAAAGATCTACAGCATTTTAACTAAGAATATTATACCCAAAAGAAAAAAACGAACAAATGTTATGCCATTTACAGATTTTTCCTATGTTTACAATCTATCTATCTACCTCAACAAGCCTTGGTTAATTTTGACAATTATTATACGGTGAGAAAAGTTCGAATGATCTAAACTAACTAAAACGTAGAGTCAATTTGACCTTTATTGCTTTTCTATAAAGTATAATAAATTACAGGTACTCAGTTGTCTAAGCAATGTAGGTGTGTTCCTAACAGTGTCAATTTGCGCTTTATAACCGCTGCACTATCAAAATCAATTGAATCGTCACAAAATGTAAGAGCTATAGATAATTAGTTGTAATTTCATTTGGAACATCATTCGTAAAACTGCAATCTGCCACATTCCAAATCTTTTTGACAGAACGAAGTCTGTCGGGTCTGCTAGTGCCTTATGAAAATCCCAGCTTCATTTGTCTGTGAGTGTATGTATCCACCGCATGTCTCATTACAAATAACCAGACCAACAAAGGCCAACATGGCAGTGCCCATAACTCGCATCAGCTAACCGAGCGTTTACATTCTCATTCATAAACACGTTTCTGGACTTATTCGTTTCATAAAACTACACAAGGTTTTTATAGTGTTACCCGCAAAGTTGCCAATCTCGTGGAAACGTGGAGAAATCTGTTTTTAGCGAGAGTACGACGCGAAAGGGATATTTATGCTGATTTTCAAGTTGACCAAAAACAACCAGCAATATGGTCTACTAGGTGAAATATAAACAGGAGTTATATAAAGTCAGTTTTAATTAGTCACAATGACATCTGAAGGTAGAACTTCAACCAGCACTAGCTGAAAAGAGACTTTAAAGAGTCTAAAAAATACACCAACATAACCGCTGGACAAGTTTTATTGGATGACCCATGAAGCAGTGATGAAAACTGACCATCCCCACGCCACTATGGCAATCCATGTTCTATTCCAGCGGTCGGAGAACCGGGTAAATTACCCCAAATGGGGTAAAAATGAAACTTTTGTGAGTAAAAAGCATATACTTTTAATTTGCTATTTTATAAACCTGTTAGTATTTCTTTCATCATCATAAATTTTCACCCCTCTACGAGCGACCCTTTATTTTTTAATTGTTAATTATATATATAAAAGAGATATCCAGATATCTATTGACTCATCACGATATCTCTGGGACCATGAGGCGTAGAGACATAAAATTTGATAGGAATATTCCTTTTGCTGAGTATTCTATTTATTATTTTCTTTGTTGTAAAACAATTTGCCTAAAATTATAAAATTTTAATGCTTCATTCTTAAAAAATTCTTTAATTTCAACGACAAAAATCATCTAGAAAAGTCTGTTTATATAGTATTTATAAGTAGTTTAAATTTTATATATAACCAATATATAAAATTTTTAGGGCTTTAATATTAAATATGCTAAAAGGAAGCGTAAAGTAATATCAACTTACACAAAAATATTTTGGGGTAATAAAAAGATTGTAAAACGCTTATCTATTCGAATAATAATTTCATCTGTACATCACCATCTTTGGATGGTATTAGTTGACGGGCTAACGACCCCATGGTGGGCAAAAATGACTATTAGAGGAACAAACAGCCAACGTGTGAAATGCAAGCTGCGGGTCACACGCCCTACGCACAGTTCTATTCCGATATACGGCTCCCCGCGCCGCAGAGGAAATACGTTTACAATACTTGCGATGACGCTTTATAGGTTCAAAAAAGGTTTAGGAGTTATTCGCCGGCCTGCGAGATCACCCCAAACTATCACACGTCGTAGTGTGGCCGGCTATAAACGCTCAGTCAGCCCATACGAGCTATGGGCACTGCCATAATTGGTCTTGGTTGCTTATTTGTAATGCGACATGCGATGGATACATACACTCAAAGACACAATCGTCACATACACACTCACAAAAATGTACACGGCGTATTAGCTGGGGTTTTATAAAGCATTATTAGCATAAGAACAATCTGTGAATGGCATAAGATTTGTTAATTTGTTTCTCTGTGTAGAACATTCGTTAAAACGCTGCAGATCTTTCGTTTATTGGCGTCGCCATGTTGCCTCCCTTCCCATTTAATTCAGTGATAAGCTGTAGAAGGCTCAATTCATTTGGTAATCTACGTATTATTTTCAAATTTTTCTAAATTTGTCCATCCAAAAATGTCCATCGTCATCATCGATTATACTTCTTTGAAGAACCCCCCACTCGCTAAATAGTTACTCCACCAATCACGCATTTTTTCCAATAAAAATCCCAAAGTTTTCTTTGCATGGTGTCAAACCCAGGTCATCTACTAGCAAAAGGAACACTTTCCAAAGAGGCCCTCTATAAAAGTGTCTTTCAAATTAACATCGCAAGAGTGGCAAAGCTACAAAGTCGCAGTCCAGGAAGCCTGCGACTTGATTACACCCTTGATCTCGCAATTGCTGCTCGTTCAGGAAGCGCACAGGGCGGACGAAGTCACAGTACACTAGCTCCTTTTGCGAAGGGAGCGAAAGAAAGGGTTACCAAATAAATAAAGTCTTTTAAGGATTTTCACGTGAACTTCAGTGACAGATAGCTTGGAGATATAATTGAATAAAAAAAGGCTTTTACAGCGCTTTTGAATCGTTAAGTACCATTTTTTTACACATATTATATACAGGTTTCCTAAGCGCCCTGTTTTGAGACGAACCCACTACACCTTTTTAAACCACTGCGCTATACCTTTACTAACTAGACTATGACGTAGCATGCTTCGTGATTTTGACAATTTAGACTATTCTGACGTAACATTCTTCGTGATTTTGACAATATAGACTATTCTGACGTAACATTCTTCGTGATTTTGACAATATAGACTATTCTGACGTAACATTCTTCGTGATTTTGACAATATAGACTATTCTGACGTAACATTCTTCGTGATTTTGACAATATAGACTATTCTGACGTAACATTCTTCGTGATTTTGACAATATAGACTATTCTGACGTAACATTCTTCGTGATTTTGACAATATAGACTATTCTGACGTAACATTCTTCGTGATTTTGACAATATAGACTATTCTGACGTAACATTCTTCGTGATTTTGACAATATAGACTATTCTGACGTAACATTCTTCGTGATTTTGACAATATAGACTATTCTGACGTAACATTCTTCGTGATTTTGACAATATAGACTATTCTGACGTAACATTCTTCGTGATTTTGACAATATAGACTATTCTGACGTAACATTCTTCGTGATTTTGACAATATAGACTATTCTGACGTAACATTCTTCGTGATTTTGACAATATAGACTATTCTGACGTAACATTCTTCGTGATTTTGACAATATAGACTATTCTGACGTAACATTCTTCGTGATTTTGACAATATAGACTATTCTGACGTAACATTCTTCGTGATTTTGACAATATAGACTATTCTGACGTAACATTCTTCGTGATTTTGACAATATAGACTATTCTGACGTAACATTCTTCGTGATTTTGACAATATAGACTATTCTGACGTAACATTCTTCGTGATTTTGACAATATAGACTATTCTGACGTAACATTCTTCGTGATTTTGACAATATAGACTATTCTGACGTAACATTCTTCGTGATTTTGACAATATAGACTATTCTGACGTAACATTCTTCGTGATTTTGACAATATAGACTATTCTGACGTAACATTCTTCGTGATTTTGACAATATAGACTATTCTGACGTAACATTCTTCGTGATTTTGACAATATAGACTATTCTGACGTAACATTCTTCGTGATTTTGACAATATAGACTATTCTGACGTAACATTCTTCGTGATTTTGACAATATAGACTATTCTGACGTAACATTCTTCGTGATTTTGACAATATAGACTATTCTGACGTAACATTCTTCGTGATTTTGACAATATAGACTATTCTGACGTAACATTCTTCGTGATTTTGACAATATAGACTATTCTGACGTAACATTCTTCGTGATTTTGACAATATAGACTATTCTGACGTAACATTCTTCGTGATTTTGACAATATAGACTATTCTGACGTAACATTCTTCGTGATTTTGACAATATAGACTATTCTGACGTAACATTCTTCGTGATTTTGACAATATAGACTATTCTGACGTAACATTCTTCGTGATTTTGACAATATAGACTATTCTGACGTAACATTCTTCGTGATTTTGACAATATAGACTATTCTGACGTAACATTCTTCGTGATTTTGACAATATAGACTATTCTGACGTAACATTCTTCGTGATTTTGACAATATAGACTATTCTGACGTAACATTCTTCGTGATTTTGACAATATAGACTATTCTGACGTAACACTCTTCGTGATTGTGACAATATAGACTATTCTGACGTAACACTCTTCGTGATTGTGACAATATAGACTATTCTGACGTAACATTCTTCGTGATTGTGACAATATAAACTTTATTTTATAAACTTAGTGCTTTAGAGATAATATACTCTTTAAATCTCAATTTTAACAGCGATTGACAAAATATATAACGACCATATTACTGTACAGTAATATGTCTCTGCATAAATCGCTGCGGAAGTCGCTGTGTTTGCGGCATATCGCCCGTTACCGTGTCGGACTACCGACAATATTATTGATATAACCAGATAATATAACGAAGAATAATGTGATTTGGTTTCTTACATCAATTCTAATTCAATATTTATAAATAAAACAGAACAAAATCTGTACAATTTGAAGAATCTTAGTAACGGTTTGTGTTATAGACAGTGTTAAGGTTAAGTCTCTGAAGTGGTTAAGGGGTAAGGGGTTGGCAACGCTCAAGGTAGGGGGGAGTACAGGTGGTGTAATTTGTGGTAGGAATTAATGTACCGTGAGACAAGAGGCCGGTAGTTGCAGACACTCAACAAACCCTCCGTCACTCCTCACTAACGCCCTCCCCGTATACTAAATCAATTCTTATATACTACTAGCTGTTTTGATCCCCGCAAAGTCCTCGCGTAGTCCCCGATCCCGTGGGAATATGTGGAACGATATACCCAAATTGACCGATTATATCTAATACCACTCACAATTAAAAGAACAAAAATCTAACTTTTTAAACATTCAAAAACTAGTCTTTTAAAGTCTAAATGCGAAAATATAATATCTATTTTTTTTTAAACAAAGTTAACAAAGGATTATATAATTTACGAATTGTATAAATTAAAGATACATAGCTAAAGTATCTATGTTTTTAGAAGGTTTTCAGAAGAAAATAAATGTAAGACAAAAAGTTACGTATCTTGAACTTATCTAAACTAATATTATGAAGAGGAAACATCTGTGTTTCTGTATGTATGTATCAATGTTTGTAACGTTTTCACACAAAAACTACTGGATCAATTTCAAAAAATTTTCACTATTAGAAAGCTGCATTTCCGCTGAGCGACATAGGCTGTATTAATGTCTAAAAAAAAATAGGGATCCCTAATAAAATGCATTAATGTAATCCAAGGTGTGAAAAGATTGGTCACATAAATCTGTCATCGCGTGCGTTGCAAAAACTATTGAAGCTAGAACAAAAATATGTTCTACAATATTGTAGAACGTATTCAAATCTATAAAAAAGTCCATGATACCATATGTCCAACTACTGTAGTTTCGCCACTATAATAACTTTATTGCATTTTTAAAGTTAATAAACGTGCCGATAATAATCAAATCATATTATACATATCTCTGTATTAATCTGTATACTATTAAATGTTTTATTAAATACCGTTTCAATATCTGTAAAATAGTTTTTAAATTATTAAAATCGGACATTCCATTTAAAAGATATAACGAATTTAAAAATGTCAATCTAAAGAAAATAATGTATCTGTGTTTTGGGAAGTTCTGCAACAATTAAGTATTAGAAATATATCTCTTCTCTAAAATTACAGAAAAAGTTTTCCATTTCAATTCTTCTTTTTATTTTTAACAATTTATTATAGTCAACCTAAAATATTACTGAACAAATTTAAAAAATTCTTTCAATCCCTGTAAAGAATTTTTAAATTGACTAATGTCGGACATTCCACGTAAATGATGTTACGAATTTAAAAATGTATTAGTTAGATATATATTCTATGTAAAGTAAAATCTGTCTATTGATTAGATTATGAATGTGTGTCTATCTAATAATCTGAATGTAATGAAAAACTAACTGAAACAAAACTTTTATGTAATAAATGGGAAAGTAACTCTGTCCATCCAAATAGGGATAAAAAGCACTGCAGAATTTAACGTATGTAAAAGTGAGAAAATTAATGTTTGTATTAAAAAAACTCAAGCCAACGACTAGTAGAACAACTATCTTTATGGTTTATCATGTTGTAGTTTAATCTTTGCTTTTTTATTGTGTATCGGTACTCGACCTTTTCGATTTGCAATTTTTTATACTCCAGACCATACAACGTATGCATAATCCTAATGTGAAACAAACGCAAACCATTGTTAAACTTAATAATGAGGAACTAGACCTTGTAGATAGTACCGCTTTCTTAGGTATAACATTAGATAATAAATTACAGTGGGGGCCCCATATAAGTGGTCTATCGAATAGGCTCAGCTCCGCGGCTTACGCTGTTAAAAAAATTCGTCGTCTGACAGATGTTGATACTGCCAGACTGGTATATTTCAGCTATTTTCACAGCATTATGTCATACGGTATTCTACTTTGGGGTAATGCTGCTGATATAGATGCAATATTTGTGCTGCAGAAAAGGGCCGTTCGTGCGATTTACAATATGGGTCCAAGAGAGTCGCTAAGAAACAAATTCAAGGCAGTTAACATAATGACAGTTCACTGCGTATATATATTAGAAAACTTGTTGTATGTACATAAAAACATTGACTCTTTTAATAAAAAGAGTGAATGTACATCATATAACTTACGAAACCAAAACAAACTTGTTATAAATTCTAGTAGGCTGCATAAGATTAACAACTCATTTAAGGGTAACTGTATACGTTTCTATAATAAACTCCCACAAGACGTTCTAAAGATGTCAATTAATAAATTCAAAGTCTTTGTTAAAAGAAAGTTGATAGAAAAATCGTATTATAAGTTGCAAGATTACCTAGACGATAGAAACGCTTGGGAGTGAACAAATTGCTCTAATTTTAATTAAAATATAGTAAACTAATTTGTTATTGTAATGATGATGGTAAAAAAAAAAACCCGACTGAGTTTGTTGTGGGTTCTTCTCGGATCAGGGCGCGAAGGAACCCTCGTAACTTTAGATTTTAAGCCGATCTTGAGTACCGTCATCAGATGTATATTAGAATCAGAGTGTGGAAAAAAAATATAATTTGACGATTCAAAAGTGCTGTAATATGCCTACTTGAATAAAGATATTTTGATTTGATTTGATTTGATTATTAGCTACAAGAAATACGAACAAAACACAGGATTTGATATGGTCTTCCGCAGAAGACATAGAAATACTCTAACTGGGAGACAATTTCACATAATTGGCTCGAGAATTTAAAATAACATAAAAAAACACCTTAAACATACATCCCTTGTCAAAACTTAAATAAAAAGAGTGGTTACTCATACAAACATACCATGACTGTGAAAAACTATTAGAATGTTAGTATTAAAGTAACTAAACATGCCTGACTGCGTCATTGGTCTAGTGGTTAGCATGTTCGACTACAGACATGAGGTCCTGGGTTCGAGTCCCGGGTCGGGCCAATTCAAAAATCGATATTGAGTTTTCTATTAAGATTTTCTCAATATTTGCCCGAAGTTGGGAAGTTGGCGGTGTGATCCACCCCCGTGCCTCGGAGAGCACGTTAAGCCGTCGGTCCTGCACCAATCCGCAGTGGAGCAGCGTGGTGGGTCTATGCTCTAAAAACCCTCTCTCATATGAATGAGGAGGCCTGTGCCCAGCAGTAGGACGTTAATGGGCTGCTACGTACTAACTAAACAATACTATTTATAAAACATACACATGCATAACCACACGTACTTTCACTCAATCAAACACACACACGCACACATACACACTCACGTGCACCAACTCATTTCTATACTTCAGTTTTCTTTTTAAAATGTATTTCATTTAATTACTAAGCTTAGCTTTTGGCTGACACTCTTTGTTTGGAGAGCGCCGTCACCTAAAATACAGGTTAATTCCTAGTTTACGGATAGATGTTTTCCATATGACGGCGCACAGATTGTTAATCGGTTTACAATCGAATCGGACTTGACATTTTTGAGGTTGACAGCTGACAATACACCGAGCGCTGGGATGGCGGCCATTATTGGTTTGGATTTCACAGAGTGCGCACGCGCCCACGTGTTCTGGTGGATTGTTTTAAATCTAATCATACTTTGTTAATCATCTAAAATTATAAGTGTTGATTTATTATAGTGAAATTAATAAAGAAGGAACTAATTTTATCGTGGAATATGTTATTGAAATACCCGAACGACCTCCTCGTCCGACATTAGAGTAAACGCCGTTACATACATAATTTTAGTGTAACATTGTGTTGTTTTGTACTTAATTTAGTTTGCTTCTTGTAATGAATAAAATATTTATTTATTTACGAAAAATAGTCTAAACTATTAAATATGCTATCCAAAAACACTATTCCAAGTAGACGAAGCTACGGGAATTGCTAGTTATCTATATGTTTATAAAAATGATTTAATGAACTAGTAAAAAAGTGTTATCTGTTATCAAGATTCTAGTTAAACACAGATGTCATGTAACAGGAGTGTTCACCTCAAGTTCCTCTTCTGAGGAATGGTGGTCGTAGAGCTGGTCAGGTTCTGGAGCTGCCAGAGGCCGAGCTGGTGTCGGCGCGCAGGCACACGCCTCCCCGCCCATACCTGCACCAATACACACTTTATTATAACTGCTACACAAAAGAAACAACGTATGTTAAGAAATAACACTGTCTTGCATGAAATAGCTTTGTAAATGACACATATTTTTTTGTAATATGTAAAAGATTTAAATGGTTACAGTGGGTTATCTTTTACAGATAAATATATACCATCTCGGACTTTCTTATCGATTGGTTTAAGATATACAATTCCGTAGTACATTAATGTTATGTATCTCGTTAGGTTTGTGATTTAAGCTCACAATAACCTGTTACATCACATTACAAAACTGAATTTTTCGGCTTTTCTTTACGATAATATATATGTACGAACGACTTGCAATCTAAAATTACGAGCGTTTTCTCGCGCCCTGTTCTGAGAAGAGCCCACAACAAACAATCTAGTGTAAGCTGTTTTGTTTCTCATCATCTTTGAAATATATATTTTTAAGCTATTCTAAATCGATTAGAGCAATTCGTTCACTCCTACGCTTTTTTATTTCTCAATTAGTTTTCTCTTAACAAAAGGTTTAAAATTGTATCGCATGAAGTTATCTGAGGTGCATTCACTTGTTTTTATAAAAAACTTAACAATTTTTTTAATATATATACGCAAATAACTGGCATTATATGTTACTGCTCTAAAATTTTTTAAGCGACCCTCTTGGACCCGTATTATGCACGAACGGTCCTTTTCTGTACTACAAATATTGCATCTATAACCGCATTAGGCTTGTTGAAAAACTATCGATACATCGATAATATTTCTTTAATGTATCGATATTTAAGATTTTGATATATCTGTCGCAGTACCAACAAATCAGTTATTATAATCAGATAATAAATTTAATGATTTGTTAAAAGTAATGGAATGTAACGGAAACGTCAAGTAGTTATCTTGAGTGAAGTCAATACAACGTGGTGACAGTTTGTTGACGTTGGATGTTTGACATCTGGAGGGGTTAGAAGAGGTTATAAGAACGGGAATGTGATCGGCATTGGGCAT